>JAADVW010000219.1:0-47302 GCA_023335875.1 Elongisporangium prolatum | reverse complement strand
GACGGAATGATTGATTTAGGTTACATCTGTCCGCTCATCGTCCGCTCAACCATCGCACCTAAGGGCACCTAGAGTAACCCTCGTAACCCTTAGAGAGAGCGATGATATACCCTGGGTACCCTCGCTGTATGTTCCCTTCAGAAATCAATAGCCTCAGCAAGAGATGGTTAAAATACCCATGATACATTTGGCAAGTGCGATGGATTGATTCAATGCGAGATGGATGTATAGTCTAGAGGGTCTTGAGTGGGACAACATTGCCCGACGGAAGCGGCGCGAGCATGGGCGACAGAAGCGGCAGAGACGAGTTGTGCATGAGCGCGATCGAGTGAGCACCACCAGCCGAGATCTGTCGTCCGGGCGTGTTGCTGATGGGTCCGAGATCTAGAGGAGCCGGTACCACCGCCGTTTTCATGTCGATCCGTCCGAGGCGGCCGTGACTGTCGGGGACAACAAGAAATTATGGCTATTAGGTTCGTCAACGTTTGAGACAAGTAAACTCCACAGGGTTTACTCGGCTCGGCCAGCGCTGTACACGACTCCGTCGCTCGTGAGGAACAACGTGTGCGAACCACCACAGGCTGCTTGAACGACATTCTTGTCCTTCAGGGCTTCGACCTGCAATTGGAGACACCCGTGAGCAATACGCAATTTCTTCCACAGTTAGCTTTAATGAATATTACTCACCGGCTTTGGTACGTATCGACTCTTGGTGTCGCCAAGGCCGAGACGGCCGTATTCGCCACGGCCAAAAGAGTAGCAAACGCCAGACTTAGTGACCACGACAGTGTGCCATCCGCCACACGAAACACGCCTGCAAAAGACATACTGATTGTGAGTTCGATGAAACTAGTTGCAATCCATACAACAGCAGCTGTCACTTACAGCGCAGGAATCTGATCAAACATCTCGATTCGACGAGGCGTTTCGATGTCGGGAGATTGGCCAACACCGAGCATACCATAGTCTTCCTTGCCCCAAATGTAAACGCGGCCAGACTCAGTCACGGCAGCTGAGTGGAATGCTCCGCAGGCCACTTGAACGACACGTTCACTGTCGAAGCCGTGCACACGATGGGGTCGGACGACGCTTAAAAGTCCTTCGTCTTCGGAGTCGTGCAACCAGTCCTGACCAATGCCAAGCTGTCCACTATCGCACCGTCCCCACATGTAAACGTGGCCTTCGTCCGTCAATGCGGCAGTGTGAGCACCACCTGTCCCCATAGCAAGATTCATTGATGAGATCTCCGTGGATGGACATCATTGGAAAGGCGTTTGAGCTCTTACCGCAGCTGATCTTCACAATGGTTTCGGTCTTGCCATTTACACCCACAGGACACAGCGCAGGTAGCGACTGGTACGCATCGCTGAATTCCTTCGGCAAACCCAATTGGCCCCAATGGGCTTCACCCCACATGTACAGCGAGCCTACGCAATGCAAAGATCATCAGTGCAAGCCGTATGTTTGCAGTTGCAGCAGTTAAACTGACCATCCTTAGTGACAGCAGCAGAGTGGCAACCACCGCACGAAATGTATTCCACGACCAGCCCACGATCCTTGAAAAACTCAATGCGACGCGGCTCGTTGGAGCTCCTCAGGTCGCCATGGCCGAGCTGGCCCATCTATCACGCACACAACAACATAACGACCATCAGTATCCACCCAAATCCAATGATACCAGCAACACTCACCGTTCCCCAGCCCCAGGAATACACATCGCCAGCGGTTGTGAGCACCATACTGTGACGCGAGCCGCACGAGACAGCGACGACGTCGAGGCCGCTCAGAGCACTGATATGCAGCGGGAAGTTGGCAGCCGAGACTTCATCGATGGCTGTCATGCGGCGCTTCTCGCCTCGGCCCAACTGGCCATCGTCGTTGCAGCCGAAGGTCACAACGGCGCAGGGCGCGCTGCTGCTGTTGTTGGCCATCGTCCGAAAGGGCAAAAGATTGAATGCAAACAGGTGGGGCTGGTGGCAATAGAAATAGAAACGTTGAGAACGACACATTCATTCAGCTGAATGCGTGTGTGAGATGCGGGCTAGGGGTTGCACGCGACTCTAAACGTATAAACATATAGACGTCATTTATCTGATTGAAGTTGCCGCGCTTGGAGGATATGCAGCATGGGACCGCGCAGACGCTGCTTCGGCTGGTGCGGGAGAAGGCTTGACTGCCTCTGAAGGTGCTTGAAAGCGAGTCGCTGCTTCATCTCCGCGAAACGCTGGCTGTTAGCGTTTTTATTCACGGATCTCGCGGGCCCAGACGTCTTGAGTGAGTACTGCAAGTGTTGATACGTTTCCGGGTCGATGGTGGCGGGTTCTGTCCTCTCGTCTGTAGCTAATGATGCGGATGCTACAGACGTTGTGGGTAGAGCTAGCATACGTGTGGTATTGTCGACCTGGAACTCCACACGGTACTTGGCCAGCAGCCTGGCTCGGAATGCCTTGGCCGCTTGCTTCTTCTCTCGCGCTAGCATCTCCTGTCGGTAGGCTTCGCGTTGCGTTGGGTACTGCGTCTCCAATTTTAGCGCCCGGCAGCGCTTGCGACTGTGGTGCGCCCGCACAAGTCGCTGGATCTTGATCGCTGGTGATTGTTGGATGCCTTTCCACCAGGCCTGCTGCCGTTTGAACTCGAAATACACGAACCGTGTCGTCAGGCCGCGCCATCGAGACTGTATCCTACTCACCAGCGCGTATTCCCGCTGTAGCATGCGCCGCGTGATCTCCAGCACGTTCTTCTCGACCTTTATCAACGCCGGACGGCCACCGGACCGACGAACGAACTCGCGGTAGTTCCAAAAGAAGATATTCCGCTCAGCCGGGTTGTCATACCAGAACACGGATGGCCGATCCGGTCTCGCTCGTAAGGCGAAGGTCAAGATGCTTGAATGCATGGCTTTGATGATTCGAAGGCAGCGTTCAATGATTGCGCATCGTCGAGCCTGCATGCCACGTACACGCGCCTGGATCAAAGTGGCGCAGTAATTGATTCGACGCAGATATTGCTCGCGTTCCAGAAGTCGGCGCTTAAATGCGACTCGATCAAGATGCCCTCGCGCAATACGTTGAATAAGTGCTGTCGCAGGAACTCGCTTGCGTTCAAACTCCTTGATCGCAATTTGTTCTTCTTCGATCTTATCCTGAAAACTCACGACGCCGGCGCGCAAGTATTTCGTGCTTCCACAGCCGGAACAGATCGGTAGCAGCTCGTACTCGGACAAGCGCGATTCGTCGTGGTCATGGATTTTCGGTCGGATGCGCTGCACGTTGATGAAAGTTACGTTGTTGCAACGTGAACAAGTGAGGTACGGCGCTTTGAGCTCTCGGAATGCTAGGTACAGAGCCAACGCTGATGGCGTCGGTGTAAGGGGCAGCGCATCCACGGATAGAGCGCCATCGCGGACTTCTCCACCTGCTATGTATGGCATTGCTTCTTTCTCTTGTCCGAAGTGACGTAAATCATGCTCCATGGGAATGAAAGGAAACCATCAGGCGACCGCTCGGAGTTGTCTATTGCGGTGAACTGGAAGGGGTTATTATGTCATGACCACAACTCGTTTCAACATCGAAGAGTCGCCGTCCGGTCGCTTCTGCAGCTTCAGAAATATGCTCGCTGCTGAGCCCAAGCAGGGCGACGAAGATGCGAAGGACAATGTAATCAGAGCGCAGACCAGAGCACTAATCCTAGAAGCATACAAAGCTGCATACCAGGTACGTCGCGTAATTGTGTTAAACGTATTACTCTCTTTTCTACGTTCTCCAGTGCAAAGAGCAGTACTGTAATGCTGTCGTGGTTGTAGGATCGTCGCTCCAAGCTCAAAACACGTCACAAACAGATTATCATAGAAAATCGGCGCAAACGGGCTCCACATTTGATAATCAGGCAGCTCACCCGCAGCCGTGAGAAATCTCCAGCTCTACTCCAGAGAGAGAAAGATATTCCGGGCAAGACAAACTACTTTGGTTTTAATGTGACAAATCTCCTCCCTCATCAGTTCATACCATGGGGGGTAAAAGATGATAAACGACCTGATGGTTGGGCTGCAGCACGAATCCGACGCGCTATGATGAAGTATCGACTGATCCGTATGGCACCATCGAGCGCATTAACGCAGTTCTGGAGCGCGCAGTGTAAGGTACTCTATGATGAATGCTGTATGTGCACACCGCTCGTTCGTGGTCCTACTATTTCGGAAGATGGTGTGCTTCGGCTGGCTGGGCCAAATCTACCCAAAATCATGCACTTATTGAATGCGAAAAATAATGCCATGGATCTGTTACAGCCTCATGGTGTTGCTCAGTAAGTTTTTGATGAATGAATGGCTTGAACCAGATGCTAACCATGTCGTAAATTGTAGACTCACGGTTGTGCACACAGCCGCACAACGGGGATACACGGATTTGGTTCGCGAACTTCTCAATTTCTGGACCGAACACCCGCGGGAATCAAAGCATCAAAAATACAGTTTTACGCTCTTGAAAGAGCTGCTTGTACGACTTCTGGAAATGCGGCGCAAGAAAGTGCTCGTAAGAGAAACTGATCGTGAGCTACACCTCATGGTCACTGAGCTGGGTGTTCCTTTTGACACGTTTTGTGAAGAGCTAGGCAAGCTCCGTGATGACGATCTCACATTGCGAGATTTGCTAATGATATTTGGACACCCGCTTGTTCTACGCAAGGATGCAGCGGGGAATACACCGCTGCATTATGCAGCAGAAGGAGGGTATCTCTTGCTTTGTCAGCTTCTGTTGGAGCATGGTGCAAAGATAAATGCTCAAAACAAATCTGGCGAAACACCGTAAGTTCTTAATTTTTTCATGAAGTTAACATGTTGCTAAATCAGCTACATTTGCTTAGGCTCCACTTTGCAATATCGAGTATGCACGAAGATGTTTGCCAAGAGCTGGTGCGAAACAAAGCGAAAGTGCAACTTGGCCGCTATGTTTCTCTTCCGTTGATCAATGGCGTGAATCTTTTGGGATCGTTCGTGAACGCCCCAGATGGAAATGCAATCTGTGAATTGATGCCAACATTTCAGTATCGCTCCAACGTTTTGATGGACGTGTTGGTTGACTCCAAGCCACACGTTCATGTCTGGTCGGCTCTCAAGAATAAAATTCATTTGACCAATGGAGCAAAAAGTGCGACTGTAGCCCCCGAACTAGTGCCAGAAGTAAACGGCAGAGCTCATCGACAACATAACGCGCGTGACATTGAAGAAGGAATGCACACCCGTGTGGATGCACTTTGGTCATCCCCGATGCTGCATGATCGAAAGCCCCGCGAGGTGGTATTTTTCCGCACAGCTCCGGGCAATGCGCTCATGAAACCACACATGTTGTGTGCGTTACTGATCGGCACGCACGTGGCTGCTTCTGATGTTACGAGGGCACGAAAACGCTATCAAAAAGGCAAAATATTTCACTTGTTGATTCAGCAGATGCCCAGTGCTGCTGTCGCTGCGATGAATTCGTTTCGTACTCCATTATTTCGCTGTTGTTTGCAAAGAGGCTCGAGAGACCACAATCAACGATGGGTACTCGATGCAAGGATTCAAACCGCAAGGGAGAGACATAACGCTCTTATCACGAAAATGAAATCGACTCCCGAGCCAAATCCTCGATCTCGTCGTCGACGGCGCAAACTTAATGCGCTCGAGCAATATCTCCGCAGGAAAGCTCTGTTCGTCTGGAAATTGCTCATGTATCTGCGACGCTTGTTTAGCGTTCAAAGTGTATTCACAGATACTGCCGCAGACACCGCTAACAAAAACAGCATCATTTGCGAACCGAAAGGAATCGTCTATGAATATGTTTATGACAATGCAGAGTTGCGCGGAGGCACGAGTGCAACTTTAGCGTTGATTATCGAGGTTGGAAACTAGCATTTTATTTGCAGCTAGCAGTGCTTTTGATTACTGAAAACATTCTGATGCAGACTGAATGCAAAGAGCTCATGCTCCACCCTTGGGTCAGCAAACTCCTTGACCACAAGTACGTGGTGGATTATATACTGTTTGTTTGGGTTTAATTGATTACTGCGCTGACGAAGAAAAGATGGAACTCGTTCGCGAAACAGACTTTTCGGACTGAGTTTCATATTTATTTCGTGTTCTTTGCGTCAGTGTTTTTCGCGATGTATGTACTGTTGGATATTAGGGCCAATGACGCGAATCTTTAACAATTTGATGAATTAGTTATGTGCATGTCGGCGACACGTATTTAGGAATGCCTTCTGGAGGTTATCGAACCAACATATTTACGGCAAAAGGTACCTGGATCGAATACGTTCGCGACGTGGCTCGGCTTGTCTACGGCTGCATCAATGCCTATTACACATTCGAAGAGGTACGTCGCGCATGAAACAAAAGTGATCTACTTTTGACTTAGCTTGGGTTGCATTTTGACAGATTTCCTCGTATCGTGAGCGAGGAAGCATCCGCGCTTACTTCAAAGATGGTTGGAACTTTTTCGACTGGATTCTCATCATTTGCATATGGTTCTTGTTCGCTATGGATATCATGTGTGTAACATCTACTGCGAGTGAGTTCGTTTCTGTCATCATACTTGCATTGGATGCCCAATTAATATTTTATAATTTGCATAGCGGTCGAAGACTCAAGCGATTTTACATATGTAGCATTCCAGGAATCACTGTACAACGTCAGTCTGTGGCGGTACTATGACCTTCGAACAACCTTGATGGCCATAGTGGGGCCTCTAATTTTCCTGAAGTGGATTCAATTTGCTCGTGGAAACAAAGTTCTTGGGCCATTTGTGCGGATGATATTTAAGGTGAGTGATTTTAATCCTCGCGATGCATTTTTGGTTCTAGGATCCCTCACAAAAATTGCACATCTGCTCATTGACACAGATGTTCAAGGACATTTTCGTATTTCTTACGGTCTTCTGTCTCTTTTTGTGCGGCTTCGCCTTCGCCTTTTTCATCCTGCAGGTATTATTGCGCAAGCTGGTTCTCTAATATCTCGATTTTGACTGATGTCGGCATTTCTATTTGATACATCGATAATAAAATCTAGCTGGAAACGTGTCGAACGTATTTTACATCTGTCACTACTGTGCTTCAAGTGAGTCTCGGAGCGTGGGATTGGGATATTTTCTACGAAGGTGGTCCGCTTGCCATGTTCATTTTCATCGTTTATGTGGTGCTCGGAACTATAATGCTACTCAATCTGCTCATTGCGGTACGTTTGACTTTGCAGGTATTGGATGAATTAATGCTGAATATCCCGCATTTGCATTTCAGATGCTGGGCAACACGTACGACAAGATATGGGAAGACAGACTGCTATTTTTCGAGCTGGAACGCGTATGTTTTTAACATGGCAATCGTCAACTTGGAAATTTCTCTAAGAGTGATTCATTTGTGTAGGCCAAGGCAACGCTTTCAATTCAGTCATCCATAGATGGCGATGTCTACGACGAAAAATACTGGTGCCAGCGCCTGTATGTTCTCGAAGACGATACACCCATTGAAGGCATTCCGCTTCAGAAGTTCTAAGCGTAAATGGATATTGATGATGAATTTATTGCCTAGCGTTCTCACCATCACTCGGTGTGAAAAATACGATCTATGATGTCCAAGAAACCAACGAGAATCACACGCCGGCCTTGAACGACAGGGGCTCCAGCGTGGCGCACTTTCCCGCTGTGTACTGCTGCATCGCCTTGCGTGATGTGTATTGTCTCTTTCGAGGCTTCGAAGAACGTGCCACCTCCTTCAAACTCACTTCGATCATTCAGCAAGATGTTGAACGACAGCACAGAGCCATCACAGTGCACTCCCAACTCTGCTCGCTCTCCAGCACGCGCCTCGTACTTGACGTAAAAAAGCTCTCGGAAGCTCAGCTGCTGAGTCGATGGGATCGCGTAGTGGGTCTGGATCTGCGGAAACAGCCGAGCTCGGATGCTGGCGCGCACCCAGGCATCCATTGGCACTGCTTGGTAGCTGGGCAGATCCGTGGTCGGGTACGCAGCATGGCGTTGAGTGCACCAGCCTTGGAGCTGAGTCACGCTCTCCAGTGTCGTCAGCACCAGACGGCATTCGTGCAAACTCCAAATGGCTGGGAACACGTGCGCCTGTGTCATGGGCTCACTAGCGTCCATACTTGCAATGTATCGATTCTTGGCTTGAAGGTCGCGCGCATCACGCCGAATGGCGATCGCATCACCATCCGGACGGTTGCGTGCATGTTGAGCGAAGGCCTCAAGGAACGTTGCGACGTCGTCGTGTCCATGCAAAAGCGCGAGCCAATACGGCGAGTTGCCATCCCAATCCAGCGCCGATGCATTCATGTGCAGAGGGCCAGCCACGAGCAACTTGACCAGCTCCAATTCCCCACGCTTGGCTGCGAAATGCACAAGCGTGCAGCCGCCGCTCGCGATGTTTTTGCCCTGGATCTGGGTCTTGCTCACAGGCAGCACCACGTCCTGCGTCACAATGCGCTCCAGCAAAGGCTGGTACTGCGCATTCTCCTCTTGGGCCAGCGTCTCGCTCACTGTTCGCAGGAACTCCGTCATCTGCGCATCGATGGCGTAGTGGAGCGAGCAGAAGCCATGACTGTCGGCCGCATTGTCCAGCGCCTGACGCAGCAAGTCAAAGCCTGGATGCTGCTGCTGGAAGATTACAAGCCCTCGCCAGATGAGCAGCGCAAGCTCCTCGTCGTAGATCGAGGTCGCAAACAGCAGCGCTGGCTTGCCCATGACCAGCAGCACCGTATCACCACGCACAGGCTCCAGCTCTTGCTGCCTCTCGTCATCTTGAACCTCGTACGCCGTCAATACATCGTCCAGTGTGCTTGTCGCCGCGGTCGACTGCCACAACAGCAGCTTGTGCAGCTCGCGCAGACCGATCGGTTTAGTCGACTCGTGATCCAGCTGCCCAAAGAGCTTGATGAGCGCATTGGGGGCTGTCGCGAACTCGTTCAGCGTCTCCAGCAGCTTGCGCGCGTCGCAATCGCCGGCTTCAAGCGTCATGCTGTCAGACACGCAATGAATGATGAGATGAGAGAGAGAGAGGCCTTTGTATTGATGGGGTAAGGTACACCTAGAGACTGCGATCCTCCTCGTCCAGATCGGGCTCATTAACCTTGTCAATGGCGGCCTTGATCAGGTTGTTGTCCTTCGGGTGGAAGTACAAGGCCGTGGTGAAGAACTTGAGCGCGCTTTCGAGTCGCCCGAGCTTCTTGGCGACTTTGCCCATAGAGAAATACACCGACGACTCGCGCGGTGCGAAATTGCGCACGATCTCGAGCTCTTCGAGTGCCTGAAGCACAGCAATCAAAGAGTCAATGTCTGCATGCATTTGTGCCATTGAGTTCTTCCAAACGTACCTCTTCATATCGGTGCTGCGTGATCAACACGTTCGCGCGCTGGAATCGAGCCTGCGGGTTCAGCGGCTGGAGCTCGCCAGCAATCGCGAGCACGCGCAACGCTTCGTCGTATTTGTGTGTCGAGTGGAGCACCATGCCCAGAAAGCAATGCAACAACGCACTTCGCGGGTTGATCTCAAGTGCGCGTTTGAAATGATACTCGGCAAATTCGAACTTCTCCTGCCGGTAGTAGATCGTGCCCAGGCCGTACCAGGCGTTGTAATGCCGAGCGTCGGTACGAATGGCGTGGCGATAGCAGTTGATGGCCTTGTCAAAGTCCTCGTTTGCCACGTACTCGTGGCCTGACAATGTGTACGCGTAGGTGAAGGACGGATCTAGTTGGATCGCCTTCAGAAACAGACCTGCGTGAGCCAGCTATCAGCAGACACACAGAGCGCCAGGGATAACGTACCCGCTGGAAAAACGAAAGCGCCATGTCGTGCTCCTTCTGGAGACTGAAGCAATTGCCTGCGACGCACCAAGCTTCACTTGAGAGCTTGTCTGCGTCAGTGGCCTGCTGAGCCAAGTACGCCAGATCGACTTCTTTCTTGAGATGCCACAGCGTGGTGGAGTACAAATCCAGACCGCTCATTCGTTGTGGTTCAGCTCGATGCATGGCTCGAAACGCCTCGTGCGCCTTGGAGGAATGTGTGAGCGCTCAACTAAAACATATTGAGAACTACATAGGTCAACTCGTTACCTGTTCGTAATCCGCCAGTTCGAAATGCGCGCGACCGATCTGTTGTCGAGCCCATCCAGACGCGAGCTGAGCTGCTGGCAGCCGTTCCAGCAACTCGAGAGCTTCTCTGCACAAGTAGACGCAAAGTCTTTGATAAATAAATCCAAACGAGCTCAGAAGACGCAGTAGCTCCTATATCAAAGAAATACAAACGTTAATGCGAGCCCTTTGCATCAACGAGCGACGAGGCTCTCGTACGTGTCTTCCATTGACAGCAATGTTGATGACAGGAGGCTTGTCTCGAGGCAGCGCTCCTTCTGGCGTATTCCTAGAGTGGAATAACCGCATTGTGATATTCGCATCCGACGGAGTTTTCAAGTCACTCTAAGGATCAAAAACATCATGGCATATCAGCTTTCCAAGACGCCATTTGCAATAGATTTGCATCGAGTTCACGAACCGGAGAATCCTCTTCCAAAGAAAACGAAACGCGAGCATTCCCATACTGCTTCTCGGCACTCTCTGCCAATGGCCGTCGTGAGCTCTTCCGCAGTCGTGGGTTGCCTGGCGCAGCAGGCAGGCCGCCCATTCGCTGCTTCTTAAGCACTGTTGCATTGGCCGTAGCAGACCCAGGCGTCTTGTAGGAGCTGTGGCTTAACGCTTTGGTGGCTGACTTGAGACGAGACGAGCTACGAACGGTCGGGGCTGGCGTCGACATCGTTTGAAGCTCTGGAGTCGAGAACGAAAGCGTGCGCTGTTGTAAGGGCGTCGATTCGATATCTTCGCGCTCCTGCTTGGCCTCTTGTGCAGTGTTTTCGTCGTCTTCCGCCGGTTGGTCTGTATGCAAAGCCAAGTAAAGGTCAGCAAAGGCTGAGTGGCTAGTGCCTTCAGATCATTTACCATTGGAGAAGTAGGTCGCACTACCAAAGAACCTTGTAGCGTCAAGATCGGCGCCCAATTCACACAGCTCTTCGTACGCAGACCACAAGAGCGGATCCTGCTCGAGACTAATACCCTGCCTCAGTACAGTCAGTTGCCTGACACTTCATGATGCACGTACCACTTGGTGAAGCAGTCGATGGCTTGCTGTCTCCGGCTGGCTTGGCGGCAGATCCGACCCATGAGGTACAGCCCTGCAGCGCCGTTTGGAATTGCATTGGCCGCCTGCCCATTATCCAATGAGCGCTGCTGCTGTGGCAACTGGTACAGACTGTCGCTGCCGCTGCCTCGGAGCAGCGCGTTTTCAGCCTCCACGAGTCGCCCCTGCTGGAAGCAGCAGACGGCCAGCAGGTAGCGGTTCTCGTCTCGCGTCGTGGCTCCCAAGGTCACGATGGCGCGGCTGATCTTGCCACATCGGTAGTAGCACATGGCCAGCAGATGCAGATGCGGCTCTGTTCGGCTCTTAATAGACAGAAGCATTGAGCGCATGGACCAGCTTTATGATCATGCAAAGAGAGAAGAGCGTACATGTGCAACGAGCCGCTCGGCCAAGAAGCAGGCGTTGGCAAACAGGTATCCGTCCAGGTCCTGCTGGATCCGTTGTCGAAGCGTAGTCACCAGCGGATCGTCGCCAACGCATGAGGCTGTTGCCACCGCGGTCATCTGGTCCAATTAGCTCAAGGAGGCTTCAAGCAAGTAGGCCTTTCGCACTGTGCGCGACAAAATGATACGGCCACTTGGGCTCTTTGCGCTGGCGCGACCTTCGTGCAACTTTCACCTGGATTTGAACGGTGCTGGACCCAAAGCCAAAACAGAATCCACCAAGCAAGAGCGATGCAGCGTCGGGAGCAGCAGCAGCGCAAGCGCGTGAGCGTCAAGGGCCAGCGCCAGATCAACCAGCCAAACGCCTCAGCGAACGCCGGCGTGCGCAAGACCAAGATCGGCGTCACGGGCGTGCCGCTCTCGAGCCGGTTCTCCGGTCTCACGAACGAGGTCAAGGCCGTGGTCGTGAAGGTGCAGCCTAAGAAGAAGAGCCCACTGGCCACCAAGAAGCAGGCGTCGGCGATTGTCGCCCCTCAGCAGAAGAAGAAGCAGCAACAGAAGCAGAAGCTACAGCAGGTCGCGCAGGCCAACAAGAAAAAACGCCAGCAGGTCGTGGACAAACGCCGAAAGGGCCTCGAGACCGCGCCGCCGACCAAGACCAAGAAGCCCAACCAGCAGCAACAGCAGCGCGTGGCTGGAGGGCGTGGCTCTGCCGGTGGACGTGGCGGTCGTGGTGGCCGCGGCGGCCGTGGCGGACGCGGTGGTCGTGGCGGCGACAAGAAAGATACAACGGGCGAAGACTTGGACGTGGAAATGGACGCGTACTGGCACGAAGCCGGCAAGGGCCCGGACCCGAAGGCTGCGCAGCTCGACCGTCAGATGGAGCAGTACTGGGCTGGCAAGCCCAAACAGGGCGAGTCGTCCTCGAAAAGCGACGACGCCGACGCTTCAACCACTGAGGCTGCGTCGTCTTGATGAGTGATCTGGCGTGTGTCATGTTCAAATGGCTGCCTCTTTGGGTATTGTGGACCAACGCTCTCGACTGCGAGAGATTAACAAGCAGCATGAAGAAGAAATGGTAAAACAAACGGTGTTGAGCGTGTTTTCCTTTGTCAATCTGCGCGACGGCCGGACCAAGAAGCGCAATCAGTCGTACAGCGTCTTGTCGTACTTGACACTGTCGAGCTGGTTCTTCCACGTGGCCCACTCCACGGCTGTCATCATCGGGATCAAGAAGTCCGCCGTGTTGCGTGCCAGCAGCTTGTACGCCTGCAGACAACAGCAGCGTCAGTATCTCACGGCAACCAGTGCGACAAAGCTGGACGTACAGTCGAGTTGAAGCGGTAGCCATCGTACGAGCGCGCAGTGTCGCGGCGGAAGGCGTAGCTATCCAAGCGCGGGCCCAAAACGACTGGAATGTCCTCTGTCGCCGTGCTATTAGACGCATTTTGTTAGTGCCTGCTGCCTCATCCAATGAGCTACTTGCTTACCTGGCGCAGAACTCCTCGAGAGCCACGTTCAGAGGCATCTTGTCTCTGTCGCTGTCCAACTGCGATGGGCTCACGGCCGTGGCCAGACACACTTTCTTGCCCTTCTTGCGCAACGCGTCGCATATCGCCATGAGGTTTCGCCGGATCGTTAGGATCTCTTCATGCGAGCTGGTGCTGTGTTACTGTGAGACAGTCGCTCTCTCGTGACACAGCAGTCTGTACGTACCGCAACTCGATGGAGCCGAGAATGACGATCACAATGTCGGCATCGCGTGTGCTTGGGGCGTTCAAGACCTTGTTGAAGTACTGGTAGTCACACACACAGACGCTCAGAGTTCGTTATAGTGGATGTCCTTCCTTCCCACTCGTACCTGCTTGGGCGAGTTCATGGTCCAATCGTCGGACACGGAGCCTGGCACACCTGCATTCACGATCTCCCAACGATGACGCACCTAAGAGAGCCACAAATGAATATCTGCAGTGAACTCTGACCTTGGCCAGAGACCACATTGTTACCTTATCGCTGCGTTGTAGGATCGGGGGAAGGTAGTGCGCAATGCCGGCCGAGCTGATGAGGGTCACGTAGTCGCCGACGCCGGCGGCAAAGTCGTCGCCAATGATCACGACCTTGTGGAAGTACTGCGAGCGTGGCGCGATACTCTTGATGAAGAGGAAGTGGTGCACAAAGTGGCAGAGCTTCCACCACAGCAGCGCCAGCGTCACGTGCACAGCCACAACGAGATCTGCAGTGCCCATCGCTGCTGGATGATCTCAAGTGATGCTGTCTGTTATGAGGTAGGATCTCGACTGCTTGTGGGGTTGACCTTCACTCATTATTCTAGAACAAGTGACCCACTGGAGAAGCCGATGGGGATCAAGGACCGACGGAAGACATCGCGCGTCTGTGCTTACGAGCCAGAGCTTGCAGCAGCCAAGCAGTCGGTCGAAAGAGATAGCGAGGCCGGTGGCGATGCCAGCAGACTCGAGATCCGGTCATTCCGCGTGAAGAAGGCCAAGAATGGCGGCCGTACGGTCGTGATCCAGTACGCGGCCGGTGGACAATACAATGGCGAGGCCGACGAAGAGCAGCAGCGCCATGGCTATGGCGTGTACCTGACGCACACAGGCCACCGCTACCAAGGCGATTGGGTGCACGGCGTCTTCCAAGGGTGAGGAACAGCATACTGGAGTTCTCTTCTCCAAAGACAAGGCTGATGATGGCCGTTTGTTCTCTCGCGCTGCCTCAGCTTCGGCAGCCAATGCTTTGCCAAGACAGGCGACCGACACGAAGGCATGTACTACAAGAACCAGCGCCATGGCGAAGGCACGTTTCTCTGGGCCAATGGTGACAAATACGTCGGCAATTGGCGCTTTGGCAAGGTGCTGAAATGCAGTCTTGCGAATCGACAAGAAACGTTGAGACGTAATATGATGGTCTTTGCTGATGTAGATGAGCGGCTCGGGCACGTTCCTCTGGCAGAACGGCGACAGCTACGCAGGTGCGCTGCTGCTGCATGGGCCGTTGATCTCTCAGTATCTAAAGCTTCTACTTAGGCGAATGGAAGAAAGGCATGATGCATGGCCAAGGCAAGAAGCGCTTTGCGTCTGGAGACCTGATTGACGGCCATTGGCACAAGAATAAAGTGAGCGGGTGGGGCAAGAAGCTCTTCTCCTCGGGTGATGTCTATGAAGGGTTCTTCTATAAGGACGAGCGCGAGGGCTTTGGCAAGTACACATGGGTGAATGGCGACCAGCATGAAGGCAACTGGCATCGTGGACTCAAGCACGGCAAGGGCGTGAGTACAGACGCTGAAGGAGGCGTTCTTCGCGGCTCGTGGCAATACGGAGAGCTGCAAGGACCCGGCGTGCATCAATTCAGCTGTGGGAGCCACTACTCGGGCCAGTTTAAGAACGGCTTAAGACAGGGCTTTGGCATTCTCACGCTCTTCTCTGGCGACATCTACGAAGGCAATTGGAACCTGGACGTCATTGAGGGCGATGGCTCGTGGATTTCGCACGACGGTCATCGGTTTTACGGATTGTGGCGCGATGGCTGTCCGACTGGCATCGGTCTCTTCCATCGAGCAGAACAGGACGACGAACACGACCACGAAGAGAGCCACAGCGATGCATGGACTCTGCAGGAGGGCGTGTTTGAAACAGGCGTGCTGCAGCCATGCCGGTCGTTCGCGATAGCCCGCGTGTCCGCTCCAAACTGCTGAGAAAGACAGACAACAAGACATGACGTTGGTTTCAGTTTTTTCGTCGCACGAAGCGCAATCTGCATTGAATAATAGGAAAATATCAACGGAAGAGCTGCGTCCGATGCGCCAAAAATTCTCTAACTTCCGCTCGTGTGTGACGACGAACGGTCCCTATCTGGTTGATGGTCACAATGTCCGCCAGGGGCACGGCGCTCAACTCAATCACGCGCTTGGGCGGTCGTCTCGGGCAATTTAACCCAGCGAGGGGAAAGCCTTCAGGTCAGCGACGTTGGGGGTCGCGCTGCCAGCAGCACGGCCACCGCGGGCACCGCCACGGCCACCGCGAGCAGGGCCGCGGCCACCACGGCCACGCGTGTCGTTCTCACGGAACGGACGGCGTTCCTCCTTGGGAGCCTGGAAGCCCAGGTCCGTGATGAACTGCTTCTTGCGGCCTGACGTCTTCTTAGTGAAGACCTTCTCGAACTGAGCCTCGATGAAGTCCGGGGTCTTGCCATCCTTGGTGATCTGGACGGCACCCGAGAACTCCTCCGTGATGGTGCGGACCTCGACCTCAGCGAAGAGCTCGCCCTTGCGCTCGGCCTTCTTCTTGGCGAGGTACTCGTCCAGGGAGAGCTGCACTTCCTCTTCCTCTTCCTCGACGACTTCCTCCACGGGGGCAACTTCCTCATCCGAGGCGGCCTTCTCCTGAACTTCGGCCTCAGCCACCAGCTCGGTCTTGTTGGCCGAGTTGCCCCAGTTGCGGGCACCACCGCCTTGCTTGCTGGTCTCCTTGCCACGGCCAGTGCCACTGCGACGCTCAAAGTCGCGGCGAGAGGCGCCTTCACGGCCTTCACGGCCACCACGGCCGCCACGGGCACCACCACGGCCACCGCGGGGAGCACCGCCCTCGCGCGGAGCACGCTCCTTCTTGTCGCCAGTCTCCACAAAGGGCTTCTTGGAGCTCTTCTTGTTGCCAGCGGCGGGCTTGTTCAGCGCGACAGGGGCCGAAGGAGGAGCCTGCTCCTGCTTCTTCGAGACCTTGGGGGCCTGGTCCTCGTCATCCGAGTCCAGGTAGGCGAAAATGTTCTTGCTGCGGGTGGCCTATAGTCACAGAGAGCCTTGCGTGAGCCACAGAGCGTGCGCACAGGGACGCAGGAGGCGAAGCGGCCGTACCATCTTGAACGTTTGGTGGCTTTGCTGTTCTGCGGTGCTCAAGGGCCGAGTGATTTGAGCCCGAGAGGCCCAGGGTTCGACCCGAGCCGCACATTACCAGCTTCAACCCGCACCAGTCAGACCCACGACCAAGTGCAGCAAAGCAACGGCCAGGGCAAAACGGTCGATGGGTTCACGGGCGGGTTCTACATGTGGAAGGTTAAATAAAGAGCCCGTACGCCTGGATCGGAAACCCGTTGGAAGCTCGGCTCGGGAGGGGGGAGGGGCCACCAAAGGCACAAGGAAATGAATGGATAGGGAACCTTTGGGACGACGGCGCATAGAAAGGCCTCTTGCCACAGAGGAAGGATTTATGTTGCGCATGCGCAACGTAAAAACAAACATTTGGCGTCAACATGCCGCAGGGATGTGCCGTTGGAAAAGGCGATTCGACGGCCGAATGCTAATGACCTTGGTTGCAATTAAATTCTTCACCAGAAAGAAAGGCAAGCTCCTTTCTGGTGCCTGATGAATTTATCTTTAGATATAATAGACTATGTTGTTATTGTTGTTGCTGCTGCTGTTGCTGGATAAAATGGGGAGGGAGGATTAGGAGGACAATATGGAAGTGCAGCTGGGCCTCTCATCTCTTGTGCTCAGAGTGTCTGTAGGTACAGTAGGGGGCGCGATATAGGAACAATCTACCTCTAATACCCCTTTATAAACGATTTTATCATATTTAAAGGGGTTTCTTAATTCAGTTCTTTGTATATGTCCACGTCTATGTGATATCTGCCTTTGCTAAATCCCTCTTTAAGTCGATACAGATCAGGTGTTCCTTTATCGCGCCCCCCACTGTAATGAACAAGTGCCCTCCCAGAGGAATGAATGCGTTGCGATCTGTGAACATGAGCGATAGTGTACCGTAACTTGCTTAAGGGTGTCCTCAATTCAAAGCAACGCTGCTCGACGAACTGACGCAACCCGCATGTTTGCCCTGCAGTTGAAGTGTGTGTGACGATTTGTATCTGCTGAGTGTTGGAGCGGGTCGTACATAAAGATCTTCGACGATAGAAACGGGTAGTGGGCTGAATCAGACGCATGGCTTGAATATCAATCACAGTCGCGTGCATTCATTCGTGAGTGAGGGTCGCTACTGACGTAGAGAGAAAGAGAGAGTAAAGTCAGCATGGGTCTGCTGAGGCTGCCGCTTTGTTCTCGCGCGTCCAGTTTCTGGCCAATTGCGATCGATCACGCTCACTCGGTTGAACTTGCCCTTTGTTGCAACGGAAACGGCTTTGCGCGGAAAAACAGGTCACATTAATTTAGCCAGAGTGTCCAGTAAGGTCCCCCCTCCTCGATTTTGGGACCCCTATCCCTTCCTCAGAGCCATTTTCTCGAATCTCGCGGAAAACACAGGTGGCCGCTAAATCGTCGTTAATTCGTGCACTAATTCCATGGCTGCTAATTCGGGGCGGCTAACTCGTCGCCTCATTTCAACATTGGGAAGAAGAGAAAGAAGTCGGGGAAAAACCAGAAACAACCGGAAGGTACGCTGCCGGAGCCCTCCGCTCTCTCTCTCTCTCTTGCGGCGGCGGCCACTGCGTCCTTCACTTGGAGATGTCGTGTGCACGGCCGTCGTGATCCTTGGCCTGGCTGCTGTGTCTGGACAGAGAGCAGCAGCCGCTGGGGGAGAGAGCGAAAGCCTCTAGTCTTGAATGCATCCGACCGACTGTTCATAACGGACGCCTTGTGCTGTTGGCTGTAGATCCGCAATGAGCTCGTTTAAGAAGGAACACCCGTTTGGTTCGTTGTCGTATACCCGTCTGCGCTACCTGCAGCTTTAAATGGCTGCTTGGGCGTGGGTGGAAACTGAATGCGTGTTATAGGTGGGTGCACATGCTGACGCTGGCGATTGTATTTGGATCTTGTAGAGAAACGCCAGGCAGAGGCACAGCGCATCCGTTCCAAGTACCCGGACCGCATTCCGGTGGGTTGATGGCTGCTGTTGTGGCGTCATGTGCGCATAGAGGCACTGACTGTGTGGTCCTTGGTGTGCAGGTGATTTGTGAAAAGGCAGACCGCAGCGACATCCCAGACATTGACAAGAAAAAGTACCTCGTACCGGCCGATCTGACTGTGGGTCAGTTTGTCTACGTGATCCGAAAGCGCATTAAGCTCAGCCCTGAAAAAGCTATCTTCATCTTCATCAACAACGTGCTGCCACCCACAGGTAGAGTTATAATGCCTGCCTGCGTGAGGTGTCCAATGGATGTTGACTATTGAAATGGTGCTGCTTCAGCTGCACTGATGTCCAACATCTACGAAGAGCAGAAAGATGTGGACGGCTTTCTCTACATCACGTACTCTGGCGAGAACACGTTTGGGCAGTAGCCACGCAGCAGTCAGCAGAGTTGGATTTATGACGATGGATTTTTGAGTTGCCTGTTTTCCCGACCTCCTTCCTCTGAGACGAAGCATTTTCAGCCGCAGACCAAGAGAAAAACAGGAGAAACAAGATGCTGTCACACGATGCGAGCGCTAGACGTGGGCCAGCTGCAGCGCGTTGGGCGGAGAGTATCGAGGAAACACGGACATGCTTGGATTATTTTTATGTTGGGTGTTGCTTGTGTTGCGTGTGTCTATGAGAGAGATGGAGAGCTGGCTACTGGCTGAAGCGCAGCTGTTGCAGCCCCTGGCCGACCACTACGACGCTGGAGCTGCCGTCAGAGTTCATGCTGACTGCGAGACTCGCGATGTCGGCGCATTCAGAGAACACAGCATTGCGCCACTGGAGAGCGGGTGACTGGGTCTCGTGGTGAGAGAAGTGCCACTGACTCACGCGTTGGTCGTATCCTCCAGTGAACACTAGGTCGTCCACGCAGGCGATGGCCTTGATGGCCGAGCCACTGGCGTTGGCTATACGAGTCGACTGCAGTTCAGTGAGTGGAGACGTCGTAAACTCTTTCACGTGGATGGATTGGTCATCACCACCGCTGAGGAGAGCGAAGGCGTTCTGTCTGTGCAGACTGGTGATAGTCATGCAGTTGACACCCATGTCGTGCGCCAAGTAGCTCGCGTTTGGCTCTAGCGCTTGTAGAATGGGCTGCACAGCGTCATTGAGCTGTTGGATATCCTGCATTTGGCTGGTAGTCAGAACCTCGCTCAGCTCAGCTAGAACTGGTGCCAAGTTCCAAATGTGCACCATGCCGTCCGTGGATCCAGTCGCCAGAAGCCCCACGTGCTGGTGACGTGCACATGAGAGAATGGGCTTCTTGGACGCACTGCACTGGCCCAGCTCCAGCAGTTTGGGCTCGGAAGCAGCTAGATCCAGCAGGAGTAAGTGCACGGCGCCTTCGGAATTGCAGGACACCACGAGATGGAACTGCTCCGAGCTGCCAAGTGCGAAGGCCTCGATGCCGAGAATGCGATGGTCTTGGAGTGCGTCGTCCTTTTCGAAGCCGCAGACATGCTGCAGCACGTCAAGGTCGTCTGCTACGGACCAGACGTTCAGTCGCTGCTTGCCACCACCTGAAAGCATGATGTGCTGGTGCGAGATCGGCAGGTAGAACGAGGTCAAGGCGCGCACAGTGGTCGAGTGGGCGATACCAGTCGACACGCAACGCCAGCGCGCAGTCAAAGCCGATTTTTGCGTTCGCGTATGCAGTTTGACGCTGTTGTCTTCACCCGAAGTGATCATTCGATCGCCAATGAAGCATACGCCTGTGGTCATGCGGCCGTGATATTGGTCCTGGACCGAGCAGCGAGCGAACGTCGCCGCCTTGTGGTCGAAGGAGGCGATCATGTGCATGGTCGAATGCACCTTGACTTCCAAGTCGGCTTGTTTGGCAACTGGCGGCGTGAACAGGAACGCGTGACGAGGAACTGCACTGGTCTCCGAGTCGTACTTGGTCATCAGTGCATGCGGACGCCGCCAGCCTCCGCACTCGATGCTGAAAAGGCGATACTGCGCTGAAAAGTTGTGCAGAATCGCCTGCGAGGCGTGGAAACCAAACACGAACAGCTCGTTCTGCGCATTCCACCAGAGCTGCTTGATCGTGGACATGCCCTTGATCAACTCGCGGCTGACGTGCTTGACAGTGAAAGCCCCAGGAGCTGCCAGAGACTCGATCACATGGGAGCAAATGTAGCCGTCGTGGCCTCCAGAGAGCAGCACGTTATCCTTGAGGACGAGCGAGGCCACCTGATCACGACCGTGGACGCCCTTCAGTAAGACTGATGGCGCTAGGCACTCGATCGTCTCTGCATTACATGAAGTCAGCGGTCGGTGGAAGACACAAAGGCTGCCACGGCCATCTCCACAGATGATATTGCGTGTGGAATCTTGGTCAAGCACCAGCAATGCTGACAAAGCGCACTTGCCAGAGTTCTTGAACCAGGCCATGAGCTGCATAGGCTTTTCCTCTGCCTCTGTCGTGTTTGATAAGCGCCACTCCTTCAACTCACCGTCTGCGCTGCTTGTGAAAATAGCGGGCAGGGCATCTCCGGATTGCTCCCACCAGATCTTCATGATGCGGCTCTCGTGAGCCTTCCAAAAGTACTTGATTGAGGCCGTCGCGATCTCCAGAACCGACACGAAGCCGCTCGAGTCACCAATCAGCAGCAGCGCGTTGTTTGAGGTGAGCGAGAAGCACGAGATGTTGTTCTTGACGCCTTCGCGACGCTCAGCTAACGTGAAAAACAGACGCGACGTATGGGTTTGCAGGTCAAACTCAAAGATTTTGCCGTGCTCGGATGCGGCAAAGCCCAGACGTCCGTTGCTCTGGTTCATCGCAATGTCTCGAATGCTGAACGAGGCGATCTTCTTCTTCTTAGCTGCTGGAGCTTCCGACGTCATCTCGCTCCAATAAATAGGCATACTGGTACAAAAGGACTCTGTTGCGGGCGAGGTCGACATGAGCTGATGGTTCAGATCCCACAGCTTCACGGCACCATCGCCACCGCCAGTCGCGAGCATGGATCGGGATGGATGCATTGCCAAGCGCCAGACATGGCGACCCATGTGTCCTTGCAACGTCGCGACGCAGTTCCCAGACAGATCCCATACCTTGCAGAGCGCATCTTCGCTTGTGGTGGCGAGACCAACGCTGCAGAACTTGACATCCCAGAGACGAGCAGTGTGGCCCCAAGCACGGAAGACGGCGCGGTACTCGTTGGCCAGGAGCGTCTGGCGGTCCTTCCAAGGCGCATTGTCTTGCAAGCGGCTCATGAATGCAGCACTCTCCGTCGTATTCTGAAGCCAGCCGTTCTGCGAGCGCTCAGTTGATTTGGTTGGGAACTCATCGCTCGGGCGATTCGACCACAGCTGGACGGTGCGATCGTCCGACACGGACACCAGCATGGACGCATCGCTAGACCATTGCAGCTTGAAGATCACGCCGTCGTGCGAGTGCAGACGCTGAGCAGGAGCAGCGACTTGGGCACCACTAGCATCCTGCTTGCTGTCCATGGGGTTCCAAAGCAGCACCTGCTGGAACACCGTTCCCGAAGCCACCACCAGTTCGTCCATTGACCGGCCGTGGAACGCGAGCGAGTAGAGAATGCACCGCTCGGCGCACTGCACTTTGCGCAGCATGAGGTCTCGCACGGGGTCCCAGATCTGGATGAAGTTGTGCGCGAGCCCTACAGCCAGCATCAGATCGGCGGCTTGCTCCTGCTGCTTGGACAGAATCTGCACGTCAAAGACCCAGTCACAAAAGACCTTGGACTTGCCCAGCCGTTGCAGCGCATCATGCGCTTCCACTGGTGTCTGTGGCAGATGATTGAAGCAGGTTACGCGCTTCTGGCCAAAGAACGCACCGAAATTACAATACGCGTCATTGAACTGCACGCCAGAGACTGCGAGAGGGTCCAAAGCAATCGCAGTTAGTGGATGAGTCGTCTGCTCATGGGCAAAATGGATGACGCACCAAAGTCGATTCCGTGGAGGATGCCGCGCGTCATGATGGCGTGCTCGGCCACAAGATCGCCCGTCTGAGTGGCATACAGGTAGAGCGTGGAACCCATGCCAACGTAGAGCAGAGACCCATCGAGCGAGAAGTGGACGAGCGTCACTGCGCCAACGTACTCCTGCTTGGCACTCGCCATCGCCATCGCCATCGCCATCGCCAGCCAAGAATGACCAGCAAAAGAACCGGTGGGATACCGGTATAAATAACCGACCTGACAATATCTTGGAAAATGGGTTCACTTTTTGATTGGAATGGAATTGCGAGGTGATTGTAATGACGAGGTGATTGTCATGCCGGGATTTCGTCCCAGCGTGGCCAGGCGGCGGAATGCAGCGGCCGCGGTCTAGAGATTGTCCTTAGATCCTCTAGATCCTCGTATAGGTCGATGCCGGTCATGTCCAGACCTTCGTCGTCGTCGGTAAGCGGTCTCCTCGGCGGCGTCTCCACTGCTTTAGCTGCTGCAGAGTTTCTGAGAATTTCAAGAGGAATACGCTTGAAATACACAGGTTTCTCCGACTGCAAGACCTTGAGGATGCCGTGGCCTCGACGAAACTCGATCTTGCTCTTGTTCGGGTCGGCGATCGCTGCAAATGCACGCGGCACGAGCGCCTCGCGGACGAGTTCGATTGTCAAGGGTAACGCCACGTGCGCATTCTCCACAAAGAAGTCGCGCACGAGCATGAATGGCAGTTTGCTGCACGAGACGCACTTGGGGATGGCCGAGAACGCGTGCACGGCGAGCATCCGCGCAAAGCTTTCAAGGCCAACAGTGCGGTCGCGAATCACGCCTGGATCACGTGAACACAGGAAATGACGTCGTGGGAACGCAAAGGACTCGAGCGACTGCGTGAACCAGCGGCAGCCAAAGCACTGGCGCACGATGGAGCGTCGGAAGAACGCCACAAGAGCATCTCGAAGCTCGAGGAACTCTGAATACCGTCGTTGTGCGCTCCAGAATAGTCCGCTGTCGTTCAAAGCCGCTTGGATTGTGTACATAGTATGGTTCTCTACTCTAACCACATCGCTGATCGAGACAATGACCTTGGGCTCTGTGCTGTTGACGCCACAGTAGATGTGCGAGAAGGTGTCTGCGTGCGCGTCCATGGTCAGGCGGTCTCCTTGACGATTGGCACGCAATTCAAAGCCACGACGAGCACAGGAAATTCAGCAGAGAGCGAGCACGAAGCTAGATTAGTTAGCAGTGCGTTGCATATACTGGAATGGACCATCCACATGAAAGACAGAGCGACATTGCTACATAGTGATGCCGTCTGATCAGATCGCGCATCCTGATAAGACAGATCGCTCGACAAGATGGACTTTGAATGCTATTTTCGGACACGAAAGACTGCGGAAGAAACGGAGAAAGACGCAAGAGAAACACAAGTCTGTGATGCGTCTGCGTTGGACATTGAGAGAACGAGGTATTCCGATCCCACCAGCTTTTGTAGCTCCTCATTGGAGTAAACAACAAATCAGTGATGTACGGTTCGTGGTTCTCGGTTTCGGCTAAAACAGATGCTAAAGTGACTCGACTCGGTTATTACACCTGGTCAATGTATCCTGCTGTCGTCTGCTCGTCGCGATCCACCGGATCAGTCGGTTTGTGCGTCTAACCGAACCGAACGCGACCGGCCGCAGTGACTGACTGCATTTCATCTGCCGCCGGCATGAGCCGCACGCCTATGGCCTCCGCGCCCGAGAGCGAGCCGTTCCCTGAGCGCCACAGTGAGGCAGAGGCTGCAGCCGTGGCTGCCAAGCATAACGAGGATCTGTCTACTGCTTCGCCCGCGTCGTCCGAGGCCTTCGAGAGCGCTGAGGAGGAAGAACAAGAGACCGCGAGTGTGACTCATGAGTCGTCAGAGGAAAAGTTTCCATTGAGTGAAGAGACAGAGGAGCAGCTCAACGAGACGCAGACGGAAGACGAGACCAAGCGTGTGACGAACGCTGGGTCGGGTAAGAGGCCTGTGGAGGCCCTCGCGGAGCCAGGCACGCCGCCACCGGTTGCCTCTCGTCCTCGCCCCAAGACCACGAGTGCAGCCACCAAGAGCTCGGATCTGCCACAGACCACGCCGCGCGTCTCTATCTCCAGCAAGCCGTTCGAGCCGCTGGGCACTGCGCCTAAGAACTGGCGCCAGCGTGCACTACGCCCGACCAATGGCAAGCTGAACCGCATCGTACAAGCGGCGCTGCTGAAAACGCTGCTGCACGCCATCCGCCGAGGATCGGTTGAGGGCGTGCGCGTGGCCATCGAGCGTGGCGTCATGGTACAATACATTGACTCTCGACAGCGCAATTTGCTCATGTACGTGTCGTCTGCGCTTGGATCTAATGAGAACTGGTGATGGCTGAGTGGCCGTCCCACTGTAGGATGGCAGCCAAGTGTGATACAGACGCTCGACTGCAGATCTCCATCATTCTCTGTGATGCAGGCTGTGACATTAACCACGCAGACCAGCTCGGTTGGACCTGTCTGCACTATGCTTGGTAGGATTGAGAGCTCAACTGGAAGCCTTCACGTCGAAGCCAGTCACTGATTTCCTGCTGTTGTCTTGCAGCGCGAGTGGAGCTCTGGACGTGGCCACTGAACTCATTCGCCGGTACGTGCTTAGTAGCATTCTGGGGATTTCAGGCCCACGGAATCCTGATGTCTGTTGTCTGTCTGCAGTGGAGCGCGCGTGGAGTTTAATCCGTACGGCTACGGCCCAGAGGAGTTTATCATCCCCAAGGTCGCCCGCGCCAAGAGTCTGCTGCAGCACACAGCCCAGCTGCAGCACGAGCAGAACGTTAAGGCCTCGTGGGAGTACTTTCGCCGCAATGCAGAGAAGTCAGGCTATGGCGTTCAATGCAATTCGGTGCGTCGTCGTTAACATGCGTGAAAATGAATGTGAGATTATGAGTATTGACTGATCCACGCGCCACGTCTTGTTAGCATTGTGACTTGGGAAAGCCTCTAAAGATCAATTTCCAGGCGCCTGTGGGCCACAGTGAGCTGGATCGAATCCGTGTCGTGGACATGAATGCCGAGGTATCGCTCTGGCTGCAGGTTTCTAAGACCTTCAGCATCCCTCCTGGTATGCGTCTTAGAGCTCCTTTATCTTGAAAGCCCAGTGACTCAGTCTGATTGTATCACTAGGTAATGTCGGAACCATCACAGTGGATTCCGAGACGCTGGACCGCCCATCGCTGTATCGCATTTTCTATGAGAAGTACGAGCCGACGCCTGTGGCTCTTCCTGCCGACGTGATGGAACACAATCTCTGCGTAAAGAATCTGGACACCGGCACCACGGTTTCCATGGGCAGCGTTAACGATCTCGTGATGCGTGAGCTCAAGAGCACTCGTGTGGCCAAGTAAGGGCTCGATTTACTGTGTTTGAGTGTGGAATTCGCTGCTGACATCACTGTGGACTTGGATTTGCCGAATGTGCAGGGGCAATAAACATCTTTCCAACTCGTCTCGGTAGGATTATCATTCCTTAGGCTTGTCATCGCAATGAGCTGGCTGACGAACTCTGATTTCTCTTGCTGATAGTGAGGCACCGGACTCCAGAACCAACAACATGACTCGCCGCATGTCAACAACGTACGATATCGTGCTTCTGTTCTCATCACAGACCAACATAGAAGCTGATTTGATTGTACGAACAACAGTCGATGCCGCGAGGTCGCGGAGAGTGAGCAGGAGGATTCCGAGGATGAAGGCGAAAGCGAGTTTACGTCGGAGCAAACTGTGACGGCAACGGAAGTGGCTGAACATCCCGCTGTCAACAGCATCACGGGCGTGTACAAGATTGTGGCCATGTCGATCGTCAGCGTGTCCACTTTGAGAAGCGCCAAGGCAAACGAATACGAAATTGTCATCAAGGAACGAGGACCGATTGGCCTTGCACTGGTACGAGTCGCTGTGTATTCTTTATTGTCTGGCTGATTGTAGACAAGGGATTGAGATTGTTTTCTAGGACCCACGCAGTGACCGCACAAACCGCACAACGCGACTGATTGTGCGCCGCAGCTCTGGCCAAAGTGCTGCTGTGAACCCTGGCGACTGTCTTGTTGCTATCGGCAACGCCAATATCGAACACGCTGGACTGAAGCACACGCTCTGGGAGCTGAACGCGACGTCTCGACCGCTTGTTTTGCGCTTCCGTCGTGGCAATGCCAAGCAGAAGAAGAGTTTATTCGCTAACATTAGGAAACTTTCGGGCACCAGGCCACTCGCAGCTCTCACGGTGTAGATCAACGCAAGTAACGCGAGGGAAATGGTATCTTCTGAGTTAGTACTGAAAGTGCAGTTACCATCAAGCATACAGGGAGCAAAGAGAGTTTGTTTCTTCCTTAGAGCTAGAGCATTGGGTGGCCTCTCTCCACGTGGCAATAGTAAAACGTTCGCAGCCGCTTGGCACAAGGCCGACACACGCTTCTCTTTGTGCGGCACACGTCGATGACATGGAGTGGGTTTTGCTGCACACCACACCGATAATCAGATCTCCATGCGAGCAGATGTGCTAACCGTTAGTTAAAAGCTTACCTGGAAGTGCATTTCTAGTTCGTTGGGATGAATTGGGATCTCTGTGTCAGTCTCTGGATCGTAGACTATGGCCGGATCTATCACCAGAACAATAGCAGTTAAGGCTTCATGTAACGTCATCTCAAATATGTGGTGGACTTGCCTTGCTTGCCGTCTGCTCGCCAGACGTACCAGACCTGAGCTTCCCACCACATTGGTTCATTGGACCCCGGATTGAGATACTAAAAGCAACAAGATACCACTATGAGTCCGCTGAAGCCAGAAGATGACGGCTACCAATGCTACGTACAGACACAGCCACAAGCGATCCCGGCTGGAGAGTGCACGCCCATTCCTTCACTTGGGAAGCAAAGATTTTCGGCGCACGTTGAGGCTTGTAACTAGACCACAACGGCGTCAGTTTGTCAAGACTCCTGTGCTCTGTACCAGTTAAACGTACCTGTCGCGCAGCATCCACTCGCCCTCCTTGCCGTTCACTTTACTCTTTTGCCATGGTTGATGCTGGTGGAACTTCCATGAGTTGGGCAGAATGATCTTGGCTGGGTTGTTCGGGTCCACATACACAAAGCCAAAGGCCCAGTGCGGGAACTGCGTGCGCATGGCACCCGTCTTGTAGGCCGTGTACTGGACAAAGAGCTTGTGCACCTACACATATCCATTAGCTCCGCAGACAAGCCATGGATGCAGCCGATACTGTACGCACACAACTCATTTGCATGTGCACAAAGCGCGACCACGTCTCATGCTCTTGCTTCACGTCGTTCAGCAGCGCAGCCTTGTGCTTGTGTTGCGAGCGGAAGTCTTTCATGTTGCGCTCAGCCGCGACATCCATCTCACGCTGGAAGACTCGGCTGACCTGCATACCGGAATAAGAAAAAGGCAACTAGTGAATGGACTTGGAGCATGGATACAGGTCATCGAGCGGCAGGCAGGCTTACCATGCCCAGCATGGCCAGGTCCACACCCGAGAGAAACGACGCAATGTGCTGCTTGAACTCGATGCTGAAATCCTTAAGGTTTTTGACCACGACCAGTTGCGCGCGGGCCGAGCGCTTGCTCTTGCCGTTGCCAACGGACGCCAAGGCCGGTCGGGCCTTCTTGCTTGCCTCACGCTGCTTCTTGGCCAGCTGCTTGTGGAAGTACGCGGACTCCAGCCGCAGGATGCAGGAGCATATCTTGCGTCCGTTGCAGCTGCGCGTGTGCACGATCTCGCGCGAGGGCGTCGCAGGCTCTGGGGCCTCCAGCTTGATCTCGAGCTTGACGTCCATCTCGGCTGCTGCTGCTACTGGAGTCATCTCTTTTTGCAGAGTTCCGGGCTTTTCAGACCGAACCCACGGGTTGAATAGAGACGGGTCGTACTTAGTTGAGTCACATCTAAATATGGTGCTCAAACCCATAAATATCTGTGTTGGACGCATTATCAGCAGGATGCTGTTTTGCTGGTCCATGAGACCGGCTTGATCTGATTACTCTCTGCTTCCAGTCGCTGCGTCTGTTTCTCCTCATAGACAAGACCAATACGCTGCTCTGTGAGCTCAGCGAACCCAGTGACAGCGCAGTGCGTCAAGAGATATTCTTTAAATTCTTCCAGCGTCATGAACTCGCACTCCATGTGAGCTTCAGAGAGACTCAGATCCGCTTTCAACTCCGCCAGGTAACTGCTGAAAGCCTCTTCGACGTTGGGCCGGGACATGATAAGACTCCCATATCGTCCGTCTTTGGCGTAGTAGACTGCCTGGCCAATGCGTGCAAGCGCTGGTACGATCACAACATTGGCCGAGCCATAGCCGATGACGTAGATGCAGCTCAAGACACTCCAACTGCCGTGGTAATATGTGACATAACAGTAAAACGGCATGCCGAAAGCGCCAAAAACAACGGCTCCAACATAGAAAGCCATGACTGGAGTGGTCGCATAGCGCCCGATGTTGTCCATGAAGCGACGCAGTTCATTCCCTGCGTTGCATTTATGAACAGCCAGTAGCAGAATCACGGACATCATGACCGAGAGCACAAGCACAGCGCTGCCGAAGTTCAGGAGAAACAAATACGTGGCTTTCTTCCAGTCGCGATCCCAACTGTCGCAAATGAAAATAGCTGGAATCGAGATGGTCAAGAACAGGGCCGAGATCAGGCCGACGTTGGAGTACTCGTTGGTCAATTGGTCCCGGAACATCTCGACACTGCAGTCGTTGCCTGTGGTGAGAAATTCGCCTGTCTGAGTGACTTGCAGGCCTCGAAACCACGAGAGATTGCGCGGTAACGGCTTGTTTGAGTGTCCGGGAGTAAGTGCACGTTGAAAGGACCATTTGTATGGACGCACGGCCACGGAGTTCTTCAGGCTGTCCGTCTTGGTTGACCCGGAAGCGTCCAAAAGCGACGCAGACTTTGGAAGGCCGCCGAACATGGATTACTGTTTCCAGCCAGAGTCTCTTGTTCAAATGAACGCTCGTTGTCACTGATGCATCTGAAGGCCTGTAACGGATACTTAGCACTCGAGAGAACGGTTGGACGAATATTTTTGAAACTCTTTTGTTTTCTGGTATTCTTTTTTTATCAATCTTCAATTCAATACTCACTCTGGCAACGTGAATCGCTTGCATTTGAGTCGTATTGGAACTCTTGGACGCTGATTAACGAAATGGTTCGTGCTCAGCCAAAGGGAGTCTCTGCCAGTCGATATGGACGTTGGATTCAGAGTGTCACGCTCAATGAAGGATCATCGTCTCAACAGAAGCAGATGGGTGGCACACCTGCTCAGCTTTTTGCCAAACTGGAAGTCAGTAAAACGGGGCGTCTTTAATTCGTCTCCTTCCTCTCGAGTACACGGGCCATAACCATATTTTGCGTAAGAAGGTTTCTCCAAAACGTCAATGAAGCCAATAAGCTGAACAAAAAAAGCAGCAACTAGTGGACTAATGGCTGTCCAAGTACATCTCAATTAATGAGGATACCAACAGCCGAGAAGGGAAAGCAGAATTGACTACTCCAGTTCAGCTGAAGACGATTCCAGAACGCTTTCCAGAGTCCAATGATCGCTAACATTGTCCACATTGACTGAGCGATGTGCGAGATTGCGGTCACTTCAGAACGAACTCGACAAATAGCGGCTGCAGCCATTAAGAGCGGAGGCTCTATTGTCCCAATGCTCACATCAAGCTGATCCAGTTTAAATATGGTGTTTTCTTACGTGAATAACTTAAATACGAACTTTTCCCTTCGGACGTTAAGTGCGCTATTGCTTGATGAGCATGATGTTACGATGCCGAGCAGCGCCAGTGGTTGCCCGCGTGGGTCTCTGGCAGCAGGCGTCGCTGTCGACTAGCGCAAAGCCAGGCAAGGCCGCTGCAGTGTCGCGTGTGCGTGGTACGCGTGACCTGCTGGCGGAAGAAGCGGAGCAGCAGCAACGAGTGGTGCAGATCCTCCAGCAGACCGTGCAGCGCTACGGCTTCAGACCGGTACGCATTCTGCTGCATTGCACGTCCATGTGGCAAGCCTGTATTGACTGAGCGATTGCAATATGACAACAGATCCAAACGCCAACGCTCGAGTACACGGATCTGTTTTCGCGGTCGCTGGGCGATGGTTCCGACATCGTTTCCAAGGTGCGTTGCAGCATGCTTGCTGCGTTCAGAGCATTTACTGATGGACGTTGGCTTGCTTGGAACAGGAGATGTACACGTTCCAAGAAAACTCGGGCAAGAGCGTGACGCTGCGTCCGGAAGGAACGGCGGGTATGACTATGACGCAACGGCCTCTGCGAGCCCATCTGGAGCTGCGTACCTGACAATTCTGGATGTGTACTAGGCATTGCAAGAGCGTTGGTCAGCAACAACCTACTTTTCCAGCTCCCTCAGAAGCTCTCGTACTTTGGCAGCATGTTCCGGTTCGTTTCTGGTGTTGCCAGGATGGCATTGATTGGCTCACTTCAGGCTCGTGATACCAGATACGAGCGACCGCAGCGCGGCCGATATCGTGAATTCCAGCAGTTTGGTACGATTTGCTCAGTGGAAATCCCATGGCACTTCATCAGCCCAGTGACTGACGTGGTGGATTCGAACAGGCGTGGAGTTTGTGGGATCGTCCGGTCCGTCTGTAGACGTCGAAGTGCGTTGTGCTAAAGGATCATTACTTGACCAACCTTCTGAGCTGTACTTATATAAAGATCGATGTGGACAGGTCATCTCTATGGCGTTCGATGCTCTGGAGGCGCTTGGCATCGCGCACAAGACTGCACTCGAGCTCAATTCGCTTGGAGACGCTGAGAGGTGAACACGTAATATTGACTCTGGCTTGCAGCGACGAACCTCAGCTGAATCTGATGGATACAGTCGAGCGAACTACCGTGTTGCGTTGGAGGAATACTTTGGGAAGTACAAACAGGATCTCTCAGCGGATAGTGTGAGCAGGTGCGAGACAAACTGTTTGGACGCTGGCTTTGTGGATACCGACTGACCACTTGTGCAGATTAGAGCGTGGTAGCGTGCTGCGGATTCTGGACTCCAAGAGTTTCGAAGACCAAATCATCGTTGCAGATGCTCCTCGTCTCGATGACTATCTCTCTTCTGCAGCGTCAGAGGTAAGTGGAATCTCTGATCGTGGTGCAATCAGAGAGCTGACTTGGAGTATGTGCTTACGCAGCGCTTTGCCTCAGTCCTGAAGGGTCTCGATGCTCTTGGTGTGCGCTACAGACATAACTCTCGTCTTGTCCGTGGATTGGTGAGTGATCAGATGCTTTTCTAACGTTAATCAGCTGCCAACACCATGTCATTATCTCGCAGGATTACTACAGTAACACTGTGTTCGAATTTGTCGAGACCACGTTTGACAGTGATGACAGACCTGGATCTGGCGGTATCGCTGTTCTTGCTGGAGGCTGCTACGAAAACCTAGTGGAATCGCTGGGAGGGACTCCTACTGCCTGTATCGGCTGGGCCGCTGGAGTGGATCGCCTGAGTCTTCTTCGAGAAGAAATTGCCGAAACTTCGGCCACTATTGCGGTTTGTAACTTGCTCTGTCATAGTAGTAGCCCTCCATGCATGGTAGAGCCTCACAACGTGTACCTGTCTACGAATGGCAGGTTGTTCCAGTGCTGGCTGGCGACGATGCAGATTCTGTGCTTCACGAGTCCATGAAAGTGGCGAACGTAAGTACTTGGTAATTGGTATTAGCTATACTGAAATTCACAGCTATCAACTATTCCGTCAGGTACTTCGCCGTCGTGGGCTGACAGTCCATTTCTGCCACGGACGCGGCAATCTGAAGAAACAGATGAAGGTAAAGTAGAGTCGATCCTTCATCCTTGCGATTTACATAATGTATGAAATCGTAGACAGCCGAGAAGTTCGGTTCCAAGTTCGCAGTCATCATCGGTGGCAACGAAGTGCAAAACCAAGTCGTCAAGGTCAAGAACCTGGACCTGCGTCAGGAAGAAACGGTCGCTCAGGACGCTTTGGAAGTGTTTGGCTTTGAGGGATCGGTTTAATACCGCAGCAGTCATAGAACATGGGAATAGAGAGCGATGCATTGCTATTCAACATTGCGCATGCATTGCATTATGATTTAGGGATCTAGGACAAAAGCGCAGGATCCAACTCGTCGGATGAACCGGTCTCGAGAGCCTGCAGCTGCTTCTGTTCTTGAGCGAGCAGCTCCTGCAGTCGGAGCTGTCGACGCTGTCTGGCCTCCAGTCGTCGTTGTTGCTTGTCCTCCAATTCACGTTCGTGCATGTCGATCATCCACTGGTACTTGGACGTGTTCAGGCCGAGGAAATTGGCCACGACTTCGCCAGCGAAGTCCAATGTGTCATAGGTCTTGGCCCCGGACCAGCATACCCAGTTCCACAGAGAGCGACGCCAGGGCGCGTCCCACGACATCACGCCTTGCGTAGCGACAGTGCGTGAGAGTGTGACGGGCTCAGCAGCTCCACTCTGGTCCATGATAATAAAGAGAGAGAGATTGGGTGTGTGGCTCTTGAGTCCTGCAGCCAAGCGGTTGTTTCAAAACCGAAAATCTGATAACGCGGTACCGTACACCCTGTCTAAACTTCATGGTGGGTTAGTTGTTTATACAGGATTTTGTCTTGTGGTCCACGCCAAATTGATGTGATTGGTGTGTCATGCTCGCTTTGACTGGTTGGACCGAGTGATTGGTTGGTCCTGCAAAAGGACACAAGCGAGTTCCTCCGGAAGCATCTTAATGGCGGCCCCGAAAGCGAGCAAGACCGACGCCAAGCCGGCGGCCTACGCCAAGAAGAGCGGTGCTGGCAATGGCAGCGGTTTCCAGAACAAGAAGCGCCCAGCGCCTCCGGGAGACAAGGACGCCAAGAAGTCGTTCATGGACCAAAAAGTCGCCAAGAAGCAGCGGAAGATGCAGAGTCCCAATTACGAGATGGTGACGCGTGCAAAGCAGATCTGGAACATCATCCGCGAGCGTGATGTAGAGAAGACCAAGCGTGCTACGCTCGTTGAGGAGCTGTTCAACCTGGTCAAGGGTAAGATCTACGAGGTCGCAGCCAAGCACGACGCCTCGCGGGTTATCCAGGCGCTGCTTAAGTACGGCGCGCCGGCACACCGCACGCAGACTGTGCTTGAGCTCAAGGACCACATCATTGACCTGTCCAAGATGCAGTACGGCTGCTTTTTGGTGCAGAAGATGATCAAGTACGGGGGCACTGAGGACCGCGCGACGATTGTCAAGCAGCTCACAGGCCAGGTGGTCGTGGTCGGCACGCATAACATCGCTGCCAACGTGCTGGAGTACGCACAGGAGTACCTCAAGCCGTCGCAGCTATCGGGTCTCAAGCTTGAGTTCTACGGCAAGGAGTTTGCGTATTTCAAGGCCGACAACAGCAAGAATCTGAAGGATCTACTGGCTAACCACCCGACGAAGAAGTCCGAGATTTTGAAGAACCTCTCGTCCATTCTCAACCGCATGGTCGACAAGCAGCTGCTGGGTCTGGCTTTCGTGCAGTCACTACTATGGGAGTTCTTTGTCAATGCCGACCACGATGACGTCATGCAGATGATCCCGAACGTGCGTGACGCCTCGCTAGCGTTGCTAGCCACCCGCAACGGCGCGCGCGTCGTGAACAAATGTATCTCGTACGGCTCGCCCAAGGACCGTAAGCGCATCATCAAGTGCCTCAAGGACAAAGTCATGGAGGCCTGCAACCACCCCAGCGGTTACCTCGTGATCCTGCGTATTCTCGACGTCGTGGATGATACCGTGCTCGTGCAGAAGTCCATTCTGGCCGAGATGAATGACGAGCTGTTTTCGGTCGCGATGCACACGACCGGCCGCAAGGTGTTGCTGCAGCTGCTCAGTCCTCTCAACAAAAAGTACATGTCGCCGGACGACATTGAGCTGCTCGCTCCGCCCATGCTGCCGTCGACTGAGGACGCCAGCAAGCAGGTCGTCAACTATAAGAAGGAGCCTGAGGCCCGTCGAGAGGAGCTGCTCAAGGGTCTGCTGCCCAAGCTCGAGGAGATGTGCGCCGAGAACGCCGCTGCACTGATCTGGTCCAAGGACGGCCGTGATGTGCTCGTCGAAGTGCTCAAGCGCAGCTCGAGCGAAGAGCTCTCTTCGGCGCTGATCGAGGCCTTGCTAGCCGAGCCCACAGAGGAAGCGCAGGAGCCCATCTCTTCCGATGCCATCGCGCACGTATCTCTGCGCCGTATCATCAAGGAGACCTCGGTCGCTGTACCGCTTCTGGAGGCAGTCAAGGACCAGCTCAGTATCTGGGCGACTAGTAACCGTGGCTCGTTCGTCGTGCTAGCCTTTTTGGAGTCCGACCACGGCGCGGTCAACGCCAAGAAGGTGATCGCTAAGGCGCTCAAGTCAGAGCTCTCTTCGCTCACGAAGCTCGCAGTCACGCAAAAGGGCACCAAGCTGCTGCTGGAAAAGCTCAACTGAGTGCCTGTTCCTATATAGAAGTACACCAACCTTTTGATTTTTTACTGGTCTCCGTCGTCCTCGTCCTCATTTGAATCAGCGTCTTCGTCGTCATCGTCATCGTCGTCCGAGTCCTGCGGCGCTGTAGCCATTGGGTTCCCGCTTTGCCAATCGTCGAGCAGAGTCGACACTTTATGGTCCTTTCGGAGCTCAGCCAGTTGAGAGAGCGTCTCCCCAAACTGCACACAGCCGAGTTGGCAATTAAGTTTCTCACACGCGACTGCAGTAGCACGTACGCTATTGCGTTTGTTGATGAGCTCGGCGTCGCACAGTTGCAACATGTTCCGCAGGAGGTTCACGCTGCCAGACGCGGCAGCGTAGTTGAGGGCAGTCATGCCTTGAGCCTACAGGAGATCAAAGCCCAGATGATCAATAATGTACTTATCAATAACAACACCAACAGCAAAGCTCTTCGTACGTCCTGCCGTGTCAAATCTGCTGCAGCGTTGAGAAAGACCATGCCGAGTTGGTGCAAGTGAGGTCCTTCTTCAGCACACAGCATGAGTGCAGTCTGTCCGAATACCTGTTGACAGGAGCGCGCATCAAACCTAGAGCCACCAAGAAGCCAACATTACGAACCTACATTCCGCGCATTGACATCCGCTCCCAGCTCGATGAGCAGAGCGGCTGCTGCTTTGGTCTCGCCCACGACGGTCAGCATCAATGGAGTCGTGCCCCAGCGATCCTGGATGTTGAGGTCAGCACCATATTTGGCCAGCAGACGAACGATATCCAGACTTCCGACTCGACTAGCCCAGTGCAGAGCTGTCCAGCCGTCACGCTACCTCAACGCGCAGTCAGCCATCCACGATCACATGTCCATCATAGCTGTAGGCACCGACGTACGTCTTTCATACTCAGTGTCGCTCCTTTTCGGAGCAGCACGTGGCAGATGCTAGTGCGATGCAGCGTGCATGCCCAGTGCAGCGCATTGCGTCCGTCGGAACCCAAGACATCGATATCGATCTTGTTGGCGATCGCGGACAGGATGGTGTCTACATTATCTGTCTTGGCTGCCATCGTGAAGCCGTCAGCGATCTGGTGTTCGTGGCGAGCTTCCTGCAGTAGACAAAAGAGCTCAGATCGCGTCGCACAAGCCTACTCGACCAACGTACATCGTAGGAGTGCGAGAGTCGCCAGAGCCAGTACGTGATCGCTGCCAGCGGTGTAGCTACTGCCGCCTGCGTGAACGACGTGCCGGCCGTGATGCAGCTGAAATTCTCGATCGACATTTGCGTGAGGCAGACCGAGTCGTACTCTGCGGTTGTAAAGTGCCATGTAATGAGCGCTGGCGTCAGCAGCAGAACTTCAGCAAAGGAGCACAGCACAGGCACGACCAGCGTGGTCTTCTTGCCCTCGCCGTCCCATGTGGGCGTCTTGACATCGAGCACCCGCATGACACTGAAGAGGAAGCTCGTACACGCAGCAATGAGAGCGAGCACCACGAGCCCACGAGTCCAGGTGGCTCCGCTCAGACACCAAACATCGCTGCTCACAAGTGCGCTGGAGGAGGTTCAGCTATCGGACACTAGCAGCTACAGACAACTGTTCAGCTCTTACCAGAAGCGGCTGTAGAGCGTGGGAGCCTGAAGCTCAATGGCCACGCTGGTGGAGACTCCAGCGTTGATAAGCTTGTATTGCACGCCATTTCCCTACGCCACATATACGTAGAGAAGCGTTTAATGGACGATACACATGGAGAAGGACGCTAGAGCACGTACTGTGAGATACCAGAGACCGATATTCACCGAATTGACATGATCCCGCGCCCATTTCGGCTCGGAGCATGCTACAAGCAGAAGTAGCAGCGACACCAAGCTGGCCGCATTGCCTGCGAACAAAGCGTCGTGAGCTGATCAAGTGGGTTCCAACGGAGAAGTTTGCTGCATACCGAGAACAAAGCGCGGCTGCCAAGGATTCGTCTTCATAGCCACTTCAACATGAAGAGCCACGACTTCTCGCGCGCAAGAACTATACACCCACCCCAAAAGGAATCTCGAGCAGCCAATGACGTTGGTGGTACAGTGTACCACTTCCATCCATCACAATTCCGCGTTTTTACCAAGAGCCGACGGTTTCTGATTGGCTGAATTTGGAGCTTCCGAGATTCTGTGGCTTCGGCCGCACGATCTGGCGCGGGTTTAGTTGCGCCGGGCTTGAATCTCGGGCCAGGGTCCCATCCCATTGGAATCTCGAACGGGGTTCCGAATCTTCTGAAACCCATCCCGATCGCATCTTTAGCGAGCTCTTCGAAGAGTGGAATGATGGCCGCTGGATCTGGTATTTAGAACGCTGAAGATTCCTTCCTGCATCTTTAAGTTGGTGCATTCCAATCGCCATGGCGCTCTGTGGTCATGTGCTGCTGAGTGATGGCAGGTGGCCGTTGGCCGCTCGGCGGCCTGTAATTAGCTATGAATAAGCTGCATTTTAGCTCCACCCTAATCCAACCCTTCTTCGCATCTCGACACGGCAGTTTTCGCGCGATGATGTTCCGAATCTTTGATTGGATGCATGCAAGTTAAGTAGCCCTACCCCGTACGTGTCTCAAGATTCCTGGGCTGCTTTTTGGTATGCATTTATGTATGCCATCTGACAAAGCTGAATCTTCGATAGTGCCTGCGTCAGTGCTTGCCGCCCATAGTGAATCTCTATAGTTTTTCTTTTTCGGTTGCGCTTGAATCTTGCGGACACGAGATTCATTTGAGCTTCTTGCCGGTCACAGAACAGAGAGCGGTGCCTGGGTGTCTGGCCCAACACGCTTCCCATGGCGACCATTCCCAATTTCTCCTGCCTCAGCGCATCCGCCCCCGTCCTCTCCTCCCACATGAACGTGCAGGACATCCTGAGCCACGACGCAGTCGCGGTCTGCCCGCCTTCTCCGGCGCTCTCGGTTGCCAGCAGCACCAGCAGCAGTGCGTCCTCGACTTCGACCGAGCAGAACAGCGAGCTCAAGCGTGGCTGGGTCGCGCCCTTCCTACTGCATTTGCACCAGATGCTGCGTCGCGAGAGTGCCAAGATCATCCGCTGGACGGAAGACGGCATGGCATTTCAGATCCTGAACAAGGAGACGCTCACAAATGAAGTCCTGCCTCGCTACTTTAAGAACAAGAACTTTGCCAGTTTCCAGCGTCAGCTCAACTACTTTGGCTTCCGCAAGTGGAACAAAGCTCGCTCGCAGTTCCCGACCTACAGCCGCGAGCACTTCACGCGCGATAACTACGGCGAAATGTCGCTGGTCAAGCGCCAGAGCAAGAAGTCCCGCAAGCGCTCGGCTTCCAGCATCAGCTCTAGCGATGAAGAGCAGGCCGCCAAGCGCCCTGCTGTGCAGTCCTATTGGATCTCCAGCGACAAGTGCAAGCCTATCCTGCCTCGTCCTGATGAGTCGACGCCTACCATGGGGACAACGGCCAGCCTGCCGATGCCTCAGTCCATCTGGACTGCCCCTGTGTCGTCCACGGGCCTCTTCATCCTACCGCCTTCGCAGCAGGCGCACTTCAATCTGCCTGTGATCTCCCCCACACGCAAGGTGGCGAGCGGATGCAAGCTCCCGTCCATCCACGACCTGTCGGTCTCCAACTCTCTGTCGACGCGTCCGCGTTGGCTGGCCTAAGTGTCTGCTGTGTAGTTGCTAGGTTATTAGTTATTTATATGAATGCAATTGCTCTCCGTTCAAGCAAATAAAACATTTCTCCACGCTGAACTGCTTTCATGTAGTACAGGACAATGCTTGGACGGATCCAAAGGCCATTACAGTTTCGATCCAAACGTCTGAGAATTCGCAAACAGTGCGTGTTCTGTCACTCTGCATAGGTCAGCCATTTGACTTCTCACACATTCAAGCGCGTGGTCCACCTTCTCTCCTTCACTGGACGACGACGCCAACGAGAAGATTCGATAGTCAGTGCCTGGCTCTGCTCGCAGACTGTCGCACTTCTGAGCTGTCCGGCCTCTAGCAATAGCCAGTCAGTCGCCAGGCTTGTAAAGAGAGGCCAATGGGATGACTAAAAGATCATGGACTCTGACGCAGTGCGAGCCAACCGCCGAGCCACCGAGCGCAGCTTCAAGTGCGTACAGTACCAGAACTTAAAGCTTCCACTCTCGTGAGTCACTTGATCCAAGAATGGAACGCCACTCATCAACCTACTGCCCAGTCATTCGCTGCCAAGGAGATTCTAACCAGCCAATCAGAACCCTCAATTCTAACCAGCGCAATCACATTGGCTGAAACTGTGTCCCACAATCCCACGAAGTTGAATGCGCCACGCTGGGATTCTTTTTCGCCTGGGCCACACTGTCGCAGATGTGTCCGTTGGCGGCCAAGCGCTCTCTCACAACGAGATCCACCGGCAATGATCTCCATCAAGGCGCTGGCAACCGCCACGCTTGCGGCAACTGCGCTACCCAGTCTGAGTCATGCCTGTACAGTCATCGCCGTGGGCCGCAACGCCTCCGTGGACGGCTCCACGCTCATGGCGCACACTGACGACGCCGGTGGCGGCGCCGCTGATCTCCGTCTCGTGAACGTGCCAGCGCAGGACCATGCGAACGGCTCCATGCGTGCGGTCTACCACTTTAAGGGTGGCTATCCGCGTCTGGTCTCGAACGATCGTGGCCCTGGATACGCACCGAAGGACGACTCCGAAGAGGTCTACGAGCCGCTGGGCTATATCCCGCAGGTCCCGCACACGTACGCGTACCTGGACCAGGACTACGGTATGATCAACGAGGTGCAGCTGAGCATCGCGGAAAGCACGTGCGGCGCGCGAACCGTGGGCTGGTCCAAGGATCTTCCTTATGGCCACAGCATGTTCGGCATCGCGGAACTGTCCAAGGTCGCGCTTGAGCGCTGCGACTCGGCGCGTTGCGCTATCCAGACCATGGGCGACCTCGCGGTTGAGTATGGCTTTTACAGCGAGGATAGCGGTGATCCGGCTGATCCGGGCTACATTGACTCGGCCGAAGCGCTGGCCATCGCAGACAAGTTCGGCGAGGCCTGGATCTTCCACGTACTCACAGGCGAAGGCAACGCCAGCGCCGTCTGGGCGGCACAGCGTGTGCCAGACGACCACGTGGCTTCCATGGCCAACAGCTTCGTGATCCGCGGGATGCAGCTGGACGACTCAGAGAACTTCATGTACTCGCCCAATCTGGTCTCGTTTGCTGAGAAGATGGGCTGGTACAGCGCCAAAATGGGCGCGTTCGACTTCTCGGCCGCCTATGGCTTCCGCGACTTCAATCCCATCCGTCCACTGTACACAGGTCGCCGTGTCTGGCGCGTGTTTGACCTAATAGCGCCGTCGCTGCAGCTGGATTCTCGTCTTGGTCTCTTCTCGCAGTACCCGACGTACCCGTTCTCAGTCAAGCCCGATGAACTGGTGTCGCTGGATAAGGTCATGACGATCCTCCGCGATTACTACGAAGACACACCGTACGACATGACCAAGGGCGACTCGGCTGGCCCGTTCGGCTCGCCTGTGAGATGGGATGGCGACAGCAAGGGCGTGGTGGGCGGCTGGGAGCGCCCGATCTCGATGTTCCGCACGGTCTACAGCTTCGTGCTGCAGGCGCGTGGCCACTTGTCGGACACTGTCGGCGGTGTCGCCTGGTACTCGCACGGTACACCCCACGCCTCGGTGTACGTGCCGTTCGCTTGTCAGCAAACGGAGGTGCCTGAGTCGTACCTTAAGGGCAAGCAGAGCGAATTCAGTCTCGAGTCGGCCTGGTGGGCTTTCGATTTCCTGAACAACTGGAGTCTGCTGCGTTTCGACAGCATGAGCGTCGACATTCGTGCCAAGGTCGCTGAGGTCCAGAACGCGTCTTTCGCTGCGCGTGAAGCCATGGAGCTGTATGTGTCCGACCTCACGAACGCCACCGAGATCGCGGCTTATCTACAGACGCAGAGCAATGCCTTTGCAACCAGCGTTATCACGCAATGGTGGCAGTTCACATGGGAGATCGTGGCTAAGTTCACGAATGGCTACATCACGACGGGCGAAGAAGAGTCGGAGATGGCGTCGCCAGGGTACCCAGCCTGGTATTTAGCATCGACCGACTTTGCGCAATGGCCTGGCGACTCTATTGTTGCTCAAGGCTCGATGGAGCAGGAAATCGAGGCGTTCCACCCTCCGCTTGAGGCGGCCGCGCAAGTCACCACTGCCGAGACTGCCTCGCAGCCGTCGATCCCGCTCATGCATGCCAGTGTGCTCGCATGTGTGTTGCAGATAGGAGGTGGCGCTTTTGTGGGCTTCTTTGTCGGCGCCGGCGTCGTGCTTCTCGCTGGCCGCCGCCGCCGCTCTGGCTACGAGACACTCGTCTAATGGTCACACGACAATTGATCCGAACTTACCGTAAATAAAGCTCCACAGCCATAAATAATCTTACAGGCCACATGACGGGTTTTTAGTTGTGACAACCAAACCCGAATTATGCTCGACCCGACCCGAGACTGGGCCCAATATCTCATAAGCCCCACGTGGACGACCAGGAGGGACGAAGGACGATGCTGCGGTGGCTGTCTCTGCTGCTACTGGCGCTGATGCTGACGACGGTCAGCATCCAGGCCTTCATTGTGGAGATGTCCGGCAACTCGCAGGAGTGTTTCTACGAGTACGTGCGCACGAAGCGCACGGCGTTTCTCAAGATCGGCGTGCTCGAGTCGCGCGATCTGTACGATATCCGGCTGCGGGCCTACGGCCCGTTCGCGCACGAGCCGACTGAGGAGGACGTGAGCATGAGCTTCTTCAATGAACTGGTCACGACGCCGCGCGATACGGACAACAACAACAACGTGCAGCATAACGGATTCAACTTTGACTCGGAGCACCGCGGCGGCTGGTACAAGTTCTGTCTCGACAATACGCACAGCGGCTATGACCAGAAGATCGTCGAGTTCTACACGTCCTTCGACCTCTCGAACGAGAACGATCTCGGTGTCGAGGACAAGCTGGAGGACTACGCGCGCAAGCGTGAGTAGACTGCGCCATGTCGTGGGCCTTGGGAGTGAGTAGGAACTGATGACAATGGATGATTATAGAGCATATTGAGGGCGTGACGACGTCGCTGGACCGACTGAAGGAGCTACTGGGACGAATCAAGTCAGAGCAGGACTACTACCGCTCGCGTGAGCGCCGCCACCGACAGAGTACGTTCTCCTAGGCAAATGCTGATAGAGTGAGAAGACTGACCTCTTTTTGACGCAGCGATCGAGAGCAACAAGTCGCGCGTCATGTGGTACACGACGCTGGAGATTGGCGTGCTGGCCGCCATGTACGGAGCGCAGTCGTTCCTGCTGCACAAGTGGTTCAGTGACCGCGGATACATGACCAAGCACCAATGGGGAGCCTAAGGAGTGTACGAATCGGCGTCGTGTCATGGGATTTTGACTAGTTCTCACTCTGCGGATCAAGCCAGCAATATAAAATGGCTGCGTTTTTACTCTGCACTGCATAGCTTTTCTAGTTCGCTCACAAGCTGTTGGCACTGCTGCTCCAGCAACGCTGCATCGCTCACTTCGTTGGTATCGCAGCGTGTCCAAATGGATACACTCGACTCTTGAGCTCCTTTATCGATCGACAGGCAAAAGACTGCTCGCTGCTCTTTATGCTGAGGCCGGAAGCGGTAGAAGCCGGACTCTTCCGTCATCATGGCGTCGAATGGACTCAACTGCAGCAGCTCACGCACGCGCTGCAGCGAGATCCTGGCTGTAGAGCTGGCGCGAACCGATCGCTGCGGCTCGTGGCTCTCCAGAACGGACTCAAAGCTGCCTCGCTGGAGTCGAGCGACGTAGAACTCGCTGTGCTTGTGCAGCATGGCCTGTGTGCCGGGGCTTCGAATACCCACCTTGATGATCCCGCTACTTGAGCCCGAGGCCGATGGCGGCAGCGCAAACGCCAGCGTGATATGCTGATTGGAATCCAGTGTCTCAACACAAGCACTAGCGTCATCGCTGTCTGAAGCTTCGTGCAGGTGAAGCGAGATTGTGATCTGGCCTAGCACAAGCTGTGAGTGGTTGCTCAGCGTGACCTGAAGCAGCGCTTCCGGGGCCTTGTAGCTGGACTGGAGCTGCAGGTTCTGCAGCAGCGCGGCCTCCATCATGTCGTTCATCATCTGCATCATCTGCGCGCTCTGTGTCAGGCTCTCGCCCATGCGCTCGAAGACCGAGCCGAAGGACTGCTGCAGCCCGCCCGCCACATTCGTCAGCATGGCCGCCATATCCTCCATCGTAAAAGGACTAAAATAGTGGGTAAACTTAGGCTCCCCCTGCTTTCGTATATTACGGAATATCACAATAATATTTTCTGTGTTATTCTTGTGAAGCCATTTCTTCTTTTATTCGGAGCGGGCTTATGTTTTACTGCTGAGCTCAGATCTCAATGGCGGCTCTGCTCCGCCAGCAATCGCTCCAGCGCATCAGCAGCAGCTCCCTGAAGCTCCAGTGCAGCGCTCTGCAGTCGCGACAGCAGCACAGCCAACATCTACTCTCTCTCTCGCATTTCCTGCCAGCGCACTCAGATTCGCTGTCTGAGCATCCAGCGGACGCGCCAAGCAGACCACTGAATGCCTTTCTGTCGTGGCTCAGCCCTGCAGGTACGCCTGCATCGCATCGTTTAGCAGCTATGATAGCTGCATTTTATATTATCAAACGCATAGTTGACTCGATCTCTTTGCTGTTGCCTCTCCCTGCAGCACGCAGCAGCAGTCGCCAGTGCCTCGTGCTGTCGCCATCCGAGCGACCATTCGCTGCGTCTTCTTCAAAAACCTCCGATATCTGGTATGCGTTTTCGCAGGCGATATTCATAGGTTGCGACGGAACGCGTGGAATCGGCGCCTCCAGCAGCAGCTCACACCGGTTCTCGCCTCGCTTCAGCATCATGGACTCCTCCGCCCCCAAGACCCAGCAGCGCTCGTGGCGCCAGCGATCCAATGGCGCCAAGCCCGCGGCCGCCGGCCAGAACCAGCAGAGCCAGGGCCAGGGCCAGGCGCCGCACAAGCGCACGCCCTCGGACGGATCGCAGCCTGATCCCAAGAAGCGACACCGCGGCGGCCGCCGAAAAGCCTCGGCCGGCAGCGCTCGCGACGGCGAAGTCAAGAAGATCAAGGCAGACACCAGCAGCAGCATGGACGTGGACACCGACGTGGTGGAGCCCTCGACCAGCGTGCCCACGACCATGGCGCACCTGTCGGACGTGACCTTTGCGTCGCTCGACATCTCGGACAAGACCAAGCGCGCCATCGTGGAAGACCTCAAGTACGAGCGCCTGACGCACGTGCAGAGCGAGACGTTTGCGCACATCTCGGAGGGCAAGGACATCCTGGCCAAGGCCAAGACGGGCAACGGCAAGACCATCGCCTTTCTGCTGCCCACGATCGAGAACCTGCTCCGAGTTGGCCGCCAGCGCAACACGATCCCTGTGCTCGTGATCTCACCCACGCGTGAGCTGGCGCTGCAGATCGCGACCGAAGCGCGTCGCGTGTCGGTCCACCACCACCTCAACATTGCGTGTTTCGTGGGCGGCAACTCGATCGGTCGCGATGTCAAGACGTTGTCTGCCGACTCGGGCATCGACATTCTCGTGGCTACGCCCGGCCGTCTGCAGGACCACCTGGGCCAAGACACGGCCAAAATCGGCCAGAAGCTGAGCAAGTGCCGCGTGCTGGTGCTGGATGAGGCTGATCGTCTGCTGGACATGGGCTTCCGCCCCGAGATCATGCGTATCATCAGTCGTCTGCCTGCCAACCGCCAGACACTGCTGTTCAGCGCCACGCTGCCGGAGTCGACCGAGGAGCTCAAGAACGTCGCACTTCGTGCCGACTACGAGTTTGTCGACACCATTGGTGAAGACGAGCACCAGACGAATGTGCAGACCGTGCAAGAGTACGTCACGTGCTCCATGGACGACGTGGCTGCTACAGTCGAGACCATTCTAGCCGAGCACATGCAGCGCCCAGAGTACAAGGTCATGGCATTCTTCCCCACGGCGCGTGCGGCTGCCTACATGGCGCAACTGTTCGTGGAGGCTGGCTTTAACGGCATCCTGGAGATGCACTCGCGCAAGAGCCAGTCGGCGCGTACCAAGACGGCCGACGCCTTCCGCAAGGGCAAGAAGGTGATCATGTTCTCGTCCGATGTCTCGGCGCGTGGTGTGGACTACCCGGACGTGAGTCTCGTGCTGCAGGTCGGCCTCACGGACCGCGATCAGTACATTCATCGTCTGGGCCGAACGGCGCGTGCCGGTATGGAAGGTCGCGGCATGCTCGTGCTGGCGGATTTCGAGACCCCTTTGCTCAAGGAGCTGAGCGATCTGCCTCTGAGCGAATCCAAGTCGTTGGAGGTCGACCGCGCCAACTCGCGTACGGGCCGCACGATTTCACGCCTCAAATCTGGCAGCGAACTGGAGAAGTCAGCGCAGCAGTCGTACCAGGCCTGGCTGGGCTTCTACAACACGCATCTCAAGCGTCTGAAACTCGACAAGCCGCGACTCGTGCAGCTCGCTGAGCACTACAGCAAGACGGTCGGGCTCTCGGAAGTGCCTCTTCTTGAGAAGAAGACGCTTAAGAAGATGAACCTCTTTGGCGTAGCCGGCATCACTCCTTCGCCCTATGAACAGCGCAACGGCGGCGGCGGTGGCAACGGTGGTGGTTACGGAGGTAACCGCGGCGGCAACGGAGGCGGCCGTGGAGGCGGCGGTGGCTGGAGACGTTAGATAGATGGCTGCGTGAAGCTCGGTTTGTGTATGTGAGAGATAGTAGACCGGCTCGGCGTGAAATGCCGAGCGCTTTGAGATGAATCATATACTCCTATTTATGGTTTCCATTGGATTTTTGTATCCATTTCGGAATGGCAACATGTATTGAACTGATTGTCAAGAATTTGCTGCTCTCTCTGACTCATGGACATTCAACGCTTAAGTTCCTAGTACACGCGCTCGCTGTCGAAGACGTTCGTTCCATCAGGCGATGTTTCATGCCGCTACCTGATCCGCTTGGGTGCGGAGGGCCCGGAGGATCAATACCGCCGCCCAAGCCGGGCAATCCGCCATTTTAAGCAAGTATGGTCGCTGTGTGCATATGCTTGGCGTTCGTGAGATCGATATCGACCGTGATCCAGCAAAGAGGCCGTCCTCAAGGTAGTCATAGATAAGCACGGTGTCCTTGATTATGTTGAAAATTAAGAGCCACAGTCTGCTTGTTTTTCTTGTATACGTCCGCCGCTGCCACGACAAAGAGAAGAGCTCGGTCGAGAAGAGCTAGCCCGCGTCCGAGACTGCACTGCCCGAATACTTACTGCATTCGAGTGCGTTGCGTGTGTGTGCGTGGTGCTTGGTTCCCCGTATCGAAGTGCAGTGAACGTGCCAGCGCGGCGAGCGATGACCTTTCCTTTAAAGCACGGTCGTAGTTCGATCGGCGCAAAATCGAAGAGCGCTGTTTTCTCTGCTCATGAAAGGATGACCTCTTCGGCAGTTGGAGGCCATTGCGTCTCGCCACGGTGGGCAGATGAAGTGCGAGCATACCAAACATGAGCTTCTTGATAATGATGAAAGGCTGGACAGGCCATGGCTGGCAGCTTTTCAAAGTGAGCAAATCTCGGGCAGCGTTAGCTTCGATGTTGGTCTGATTTGCTACGGAAAACATCACTCGAGTGATTTTGACCTATGACGCACAAATTTATGGCCAGACCAACTCTGAACCGTGTTTGACGCGAGATCACCATGGTGTCACAAACGCAATGCACAGTAACAGTACCGATCTGTAGTGTGTTCAGTGAACCTTACAACTCTTCAGCGAGTAGCGATGCCAGTCGTGAAAGTGTGTCAATTTTGGCATTCGGATAGAGTTAGGACTTGTATTTTGCATGCTTTATCTCGGGTTAGGGTTTATAGTTTTGCTCTCCATTTACGCGGATGATTAACGCCTTAATAAGAGCACCAGCTGTCTCCCAGCATGACGCTGACAAGTGTGAGATGGAACGCATAAAGCAGTGGGCGGAAACCGTGTCAAAGTAGTTCGCCGTGCACATTGATACTAAATACTCTGCTGAACCGCTTGCTGGCACCGCGAGACTGAATTAGAAGTAAGATCGACGTTAAGACTCCAGTTCTGAGCATCCCATCTAAATTGCTCATTGTTTGCCTGAACTGATTTCACCCGTGCGTGTCGATCAGTCGATCAGTTGAAATTTGTTGTTTGATTAATACGTAGCAGGATCAACTATTAGAAAATAGACCTGAGGGTAGTACGAACGAGATAGCTTTTGCACCCGATTCGTTCGCGGGAAAAAATGGATGTCATCTATTAAATTTAGTAGATACAGTACTGAATGTGGTATTTCTTCAGTCTGTGTTGCGATGGAAAAACGGGGTCAAACGGTAGAGAGATCGTAGGTGGTGTATTGTATACGCATAGCGTAATACTTAACTGTAGATAGCCCCAAGAAAGGGGGGGGGGGT
>JAADVW010000218.1:0-47354 GCA_023335875.1 Elongisporangium prolatum | reverse complement strand
GTGAGCACAGAGTGCGTATATGACCAGAGCCACTGCACGCATCGTTCTCTCGTGGCTTTTAAAGCGCGCTTGGCGTCCCAGTCTTGTTGGCACAGCTAGGTCTTGATCTTGTGGTCAACTGCTGTGAAAGGCGGCGGATCGTGAGAGCGGCCGACTGGATACGGCCACGACTCTTCAGCGCTCGTTCTCTCCCTTAACTCCGTGAGCTCCATGGCTGCATTGTCCACTGAACCAAGTGCTACGGCGGTGCGGGAGTGTGGCCTTTGATGTGCGATCGCATAACAACGTACTCATGGTCTAAGTCAACTCAGAGCCGACGATTGGCTCACCGAAGGATCTGCTGATGACAATCCTTTTTTTTTTCAGAAGAAGTAGTTGAAGACCGCAGCAGCAACGTCGACATGCAGGTAGGCACGCTCATGCATTTTCATGCTAGACTCGGACATTTGGCTTTCGACTCCATCGAAAGGATGGCAAAGGATCCGGCATCGGGCATCAGGTTAACGGACACGAGGCGCATGAACTGTCTGACGTGCGTCGAGGGCAAGCAAACCAAATACAGACAATTAAAGGAAGATACTGGTGACCACTCACCATTGGTGGCGTTATCTGCAGCGACCTCAAGGGTCCGATGACGCCAATTGATAGGCTCGGGAATCGATACTTAGTGAATTTCGTGGATCACAAGTGAAACTATTGCAGGGTGTTTCTCGCCAAGACCAAGGACGAGGCCACCAATAAGTTCAAGCATTTCTTGGTGTTCTTCGAGAAGCGGTTCAATTGCAGTGTGCATGTGCTGCGCACAGACGTAGGAGGCGAGTAGAAGAATGTGGATCTGCTCTGCAGACAGACTGGTGTCGAGAGACAAGTGAGTGAAGCTCGAAACCAAGCTTCGAATGGAAAGGCCGAACGAATGCATCGAACGGTGCTCAACATGGCCAGATGCATGATTTTTGCCTGCGGACTGCCACTCCATTTTTGGGGTGATGCAGTCGAATACGCTGCATACATTCTCAATCGCAGCCCGACCAGCGCCAACGCAAAGAGAGCGTCACCGCTCGAGGTATTAACAAAGCATGTGCCAGATCTGACGAGAGATCGTGGCTTTTGGTTCAGTGTGTACAGCGTATAGGGATCCCTGGAAGAACTCGCTGAAGCAGCGCGCTCAGCTCGGCAGCATAGTTGGTCGTAGTGATGAGACGAAAGGATTCAGAGTTTTCCTGAGCAAAGACCGTGTTGTGGTCGTAACCCAGTACGTGAAAACATCGAGACCATCTCTGCAGCGCAAAACGAACAGCTACAACGTGCAATTGCCAACGAAGAAAGAGCCAAACAATATGAAGACGCGGCACAGGCTCTAGAAGAAGCACAGCTGTCAAATGCCGAAGCTGATGATGAGACGAGCGCAAGAACGCCGCCGACCACGACAAAGAAAAAGAAGAAGTCGTGGTCACGAACACGGCATGGCACTCGATCGCAGACTAAGGAGGCCGAGCAGGGCAAATACAAGCCGACGGATGTCTTGAACCACCTTGGCGAGCGCGGCCCAAAGAACTATTCAGAAGCAATGAAAAGCTCAAGCAAGGACCAATGGATCGCAGCAATGCGAACTAAAATCGAAGCGCTCGAAGCGAATGATGTCTGGAAGGTCGTAAAGAAGCCAAAGGACGCGAACGTATTGCACTCTAAGTGGGTCTACAAGACCAAGACTGAACCAAATGGTAACCTGGAGTGGCACAAGGCTCGGCTCGTAGCGTGTGGAAATGAACAAGTCTTTGGTGTGGATATGTGGTTACCTTAGCCGGCGTGATGCCATCTCGACTGTGAAGCTCATACTTGCGCTGGCCAACATGTGGGGAGTGCCTGCCAAGCATGGCGACATCCCAAATGCGTACGTTAAGGCTGAAAAAGTGGCGCATCTGAAGATTTTATGCACTTACCAAAAGGAATGGAGCTGGATACAAAGCTGCTGAAGAAACTTGGTGTAGAAGACGCCAGCACTCGCTCTAGAACTGCGGAAAAGCCTGTACGATCTGCGGCAAGCTGGTCGACTCTGAAGTCAACTCTTGCATGACATTATGCTTAAAGTAGTTTTCGTTTGATGCGTCTCGGATATGCGCCTATACTTCAAGTACGACAATAAAGTGTTGATTGTGGTCGGCGTTTACGTTGATGACTTGCTGGTCACGGCAACAGAGCAAGCTGGAGTCGAGCAATTCTTTAAAGACATGAGTGTGCTTGACGTCAAAGATCTGGGTCAAATCAGTAAATTCCTGGGAATGGTAATCACATACATTGCTGAAGGTGGGTATGTGCTAGATCAAGAAGAAGCTGTCAATGAAGTCTTACGTGCTCATGATCTAGAGAAAGCCAACACAGTAAAGACGCCTATTGACGAAGAGTGTTACGAAGTCGTTCCGGATGATGCAGAGATTCTCTCGGCAACAAGCAATCCATCAGTGAAGGAGTTTCAGTCTTTGGTTGGAAGTTTGTTGTGGATTGCGATTTGCACGCGACCCGACATTGCTTTCGCTGTTCACAAGGCCACGCGCCAGATGCATATGCCGCGGCTGGTCGACTGGAACACAGCAAAGAGAATCGGACGCTATCTCAAATGTTCCAAGGCAGAGAAGCTGAGAATGGTCAAGAACGAGGTTACGGATGGTGAGATGATGCCCGAATTGTACATCGACGCAGATTATGCTGCTGACAAAGCAGACAGGAAATCCTTAGCGGGCGGAGTTCTGTGCTTGAACGGAATGATGATCAGCTGGACATGCAAAAAGCAAGGCGGCGTGTCGCTATCAACGATGGAAGCGGAGTTCGTAGTGGCCTCGCACATGGCCGAGAACTTCTTGGTGCAAAAGAGCTGCTCGGTGATCTCAAGCTGCCAGTCAAGATGCCCATGTCGATGCACATTGACAGCCAGTCGGCGATTTCCCAAGTTGAAGGTGAGGGATCGACAGTCAAGTTGAAGCACATCGATGTGGTATCAAGTTTCTTAAGGAGTATGCGAAGCGTGGAATCGTTCCAGCGATGTACGAGAAGTCCGAGCTGATGCTCGCGGACATCTTAACGAAGGCGCACAAGGCGCCGGAGCTGTTCGACAAGAGAAGATTCGTTGGAGTCGACTAAAGCTAGAGGAACGCCAGCCCGATTGTTCCAGAGAAGAAGTGTTGAAGATAGCCAAAATACAGAAACAACGGCGGCTGGATTCCATGGAAGGCGAAGCTTGCGTGCCTGCTAAGTGCAGCTGCCAAGCGCCACGAAGAAGAAAGTTACGGTAGGTTTTAGTTGTGGTCTAAAAGAGAGAGACAAAGCAGTAGTCATTTTGCCCTACCACGCACGGATCCCATTGGCCTCTGCCGATCAGCCGAACAGCCCCAGTGGTCGACATGTGCGTTCTCCATCGCGAAAAACTGTATAACCATCTTCAAGTCTTTCGAAGACTACCACGCACTCCCAACTTAGATAACAGTGTGCACCTCAGTGCATCTTTTTTACCACCAGCTGCGTGCCTCTTTGTCCTTTTCTTAGCCAAGTACTTTATGTGCTCCTTTTTTGTCACGAACTTCAAGCCGTGCGAACTTATCGACTCTCCCTGTGTGCCCCTAGTGAATTCGTGAGTGCCCATAGGAACGCCCTTCTTTTATTTCTTCTTCCGCGTTGCCTCTGTCAAGCTTGCCAGTGTTGGTGAATCCCGTGTTAACACTGATCGTGTTGCCTTCCCATTCGACTTTCTCGTCACGAAATTTCACGATAAATGCCAAGCGGGGCGAAAATGTCACGACCGATAACCATTTTATCGTCGAGTTCGGGATCACTTTAAAGCATAACGAGCACGCTATGATTCAGTTCCATAAAGCGAAATTTACCGATGTTGTTCCGAGGCTCTTGATTTTCCTTCAACGAGGTCAGATGTCGAGTTGGATTTCAACAGCTTCTACCCGAGTTTGGCGTTCACGCTCAATCAGTCTTCATTGATAAAGATGGTTGGGCATCCAGTGTCAACGAAGGCGTTGTGCACTTCTTTATCTTTCGTGAGACGGAGTCGGAGCCGCATTGGTGGTGGAAAAAATTCGAGGCTTCATGGCATTGATGGAAGAGATCACTTTGGCTTCACTTTGGTTGGACTCTTCGTAACTGTAGTCGTAGTCCGAGTCAATTACTTTAGTTTTTGTTCCCATAGAAGTCTCTGCTTTCTTGGCAGATGCTTTGGGTTTGCTAACGGGGAATTTCTTTGACGGCGTTTTTTTGCTGGCTGTAGCATTCACTGTTGTTGTGTGATGCTGTCTTGTGAATTCGCACCATTTGCCGCTTTTGGCTGCTGGAGTGTGGTGCGTCTTGTTATTCTTCTTTCGATGATATGGATTCGTATCCTTCCTGCCTTAGTGGTGCTGAAATTGAGCGCTGGCCAATTTTTGACTCTCGAAGTACATGAGCGCATCACACATAGTAGCTAGCTCTTTGCCGGTGATCTCAAGGTTCTCTTGCCACTGACTGGGCATGGCGCGTTTAAACAATCGCACCTTTGAAAAATCATCGAGGACGAGCGACCTGTTGAGGATTTGTGCGAACATTCTGAGCATGTTCGACATTCGGTCGAAAAGCAGCGACACAGACTCGTGGGGCAACTTCGCAAGGTGGAGGGGTTCATACTCCAGGGTGTCAGAATATGTTGTGGGGACAAAGTTCTTGGATAATCGCGGGAAGCCTTCCTGGAAAGTGCTGGTATTGTATACGGTCGGATCAAATGCTATCTCATAGTGCATGAGTGCATCGTCCTCTGGCACGAGGCTCAAGTTGAGTCGCTTCTGCGTCTTTCCACTCCTTGAGCTCCTTCACTCGCATGAAGCGAGGGATCCATGCAAGCCATTCTCGCGTAGTCCCTCCTCTAAAGCGAGGAACGGTGCGAGTAACGTATTCTTCGTCTGTATCGTCCGTGGCTTCCACTGTCACGATCTTGAATGTAACGACGTCCTCGTGTGACTGAGTCGTCTTGTACTTGCTCATGCCGTTGACTTGTCTTGTATCAACTTTCAATTGAATTTGAGAATTCTCAAAGTGACAGCCCTTGGCACGCAGAGGGGTCTCCATCGGTGTTTGCGTTATGAGAAAACGGAGAAGTGTTCTTGTTGAGATTGCGAAGCAACCTCTTATGCATGTTTTTTGCTGGATGGACAAATGCAATATGTACCTTTGATGATGGCTCTGTGGATGACTGCTCTCGTACTGTATTGGCCCAGGCGATGTGCCGTCAGCACAGTACAGGCGGGCCATTGGCATGTCAGGACGAAGCCTCTTGCGCACCAGTTCCTGAGCGCTTTGCCACGCTATAAATCGTCGATGTTGACGAGACAGCAGTCGTAGGAGAGCTTAGCTTGACCTAAACAATACCCCCGAAAAACGAGTCAAGGCTGAGCCATAACTAGTCGTGGAAGATGTTGGGGTCGATGGCGTTGTAGGTCGAGCCGGCCTTGGAGCTCACGATGATCCCGTGATTGACCCAAGACGAAGTTGTGCACGCCGTCGACGAAGAAGCCACACCGATGGCCGAGGCCTGAGTGCCGAATGATGATACGGCATAGTACCAGTAGTAGACGCTCGTGGATTCGTCTTTGTAGATCTCGGGCGCCAACACATTTACAGCATTCGGATACTTGGTCTTGACCTATGACGGCACTGTGATAGTGCCAGCTTCAGCGCAAGTACCGCCACTGGTGAGACTCGACGAGCTGAGCTTCTTGACGTGGATGCCGCCCGGCGCTGCCGTAGTCTCGCTCAAGCCCGTGCCAAAGGCACAGTAGGTGTTCGTGCCGTACTTGGTCATGGCCGGATCGTGCAAGTTCGTGATGGTGATTGGAATCGAGGCCGCAGCTTCTGCCGTCTGGATGATGAGCGCAGTGGACGAACTTCCAAAAACCATTGGCTACTGAAACCTGGCGGCTGTCTGGCGAATTGAAGAATGAGAACGAGACTGCCACATTGAGCACCGCTGTGATACTGCCGACCCTCGCGATGATCGTTGCTGCACCAATCCGGATCGCAGGAAAGCGGCTGTCTTCACCATCATTCCACATATAACAGAAAAGGTATTTATATATTTAATAGTTTTTCATACTTAGTATAATACTGTACAATTTGCAGTAAAGTATATTCAATTCTCGGCATTTACGTATGAAATGCGAATTGATCATAGATACAGTAAAATATGAGAGAGTGTGCCATCCTGAGCAGAAAATGTGGATGCCTGCTCTCACGATCTGAATCTGGTTGCTTGAGCATGGCCATGTTCTGCTCCTCTCTGTGTCATTATTGTATCTTTCTGGAGTTGAGCCATACGGAGAGCTAGGCAAACTTGAGGTGGGCGCTTTAAGACCACCGCAGCAATACTATCAAAGATCACACATTATTTTCCACACGTTTTTATGGTCGAGATTGCGATGCCGAGTGCAGACAGCTCAATCACTCGAATACGATCGTCAAAAACGCTCAGAACCAAAGCATTGATGTAATGCTGAGGAAGAAGGCATTTTAGGGAATCTCGCGTTGCATCGACCGCTCTTCGAGAGCGAAATCCGATAGTTGATGGACGACTTCGGCGATATCGATTCGATCCGACGGATTTGTGACGCACATTCGCCTGATCAAATCCCACTGCGAATCACTCATTGTCGCCGGCCGCTCGATAAAATCACGGTTTTCCATCACTTTGTGCTTTACAACAGCGTCACTCGTCATTACCCATGGCAAATTCCCAGTCACCGCCTCAATAATGGTCATTCCAAACGAGTACACGTCCGATGCATAAGTGCCACCGCTCTCGCCAGACAAACATTCCGGAGCTGTCCAGCGGATAGAACCCGTAGCTGAAGCATTAGCAGTCGCTGAAATGTCGGCTTCATAACAACTGAGGTGGAAGTTTGTCAACTTGGCAAGCCCATGATGGCCAATGAGAATATTGGTGCAGCGGAGATCTCGATGCACGACCTTTCGAATGGTATGAAGGTAACAAACCGCGAGCGCAGCTTCATGAAGGCATTTCCACATCTTGTGATGATTCTCTTGAAGCGACAGATAGTCGGCCAGAGTGCCATTCGAGGCGTATTCGCATGCAAAGAACGGTTCACCGACGTGGCAAGCGCCGTAGAGTCTTACGATATGCGGATGATGGAGGTTTGCCCAAATATCGTTCTCTCGGAGAAACCTTTGCCGAGTTTCTTTGTCGTAAAACGTTGTCGGCTGGATAATAACTCGAATTCCCATCCAGATGCCAAGATTTGCTGCATTATGACTTACTGGAGACCGAACGACCTCGTAGGAAGGAAGAAACCATGGTGGAATCGATGGAATTCCCACTTTAAAGCATCGGGCGACTCGGTAGCATAGTTGCTGAAGTATTTGAATCTCTTCCGAATCATAATCTTCTGCTCGATGGTATAACTCGAACATCAATATTAGCAAGGTCTCTGTCTGGTCGTTCATATTTTGAAGCCATACTTCATCATTATCCAGAGCCGATTTCATGAGTTGTAAACGATTCTTCAAAGAGGCTTCCACATGCTCTTCCCACTCTAAAGCGTCCATGCAGAGGTCCTCGCCAGCGAGTCCGGTGGCTTTACTCAGTTCATCATAGAAATCTCGGCATTCCCTGATAATAACTCGACAGCTGACGATTCGAACGACCACGGGTTTATCTCCGTACTGAACTAGAAAGGCATGGAACCGGTAAAGGAACCCCATGTAGGTCGAATTCAACGAGTCTTTCTGGGTGATTTCGCTAGTTTGCACCAATTCCGCTAGAATAGAAAGCCGTGACCATAAAAATGTACATAATCCTTGCACTTCGACCATTGTGGCGCAAAGAAGTCGTACATGGTCCAACGAGGCAGTACCTGAGATTGGCACACTCTGTGGTGCTTGGGAGGAAGCTGCAATATCGTGCTCTGATTGTATCTCTTGAATCGGAGCCAGAGAATCAGCTTGCAGTAGAATCCTCTTGATATCTTTTAGATCTTGCTCGGTTGCGTAGTCCACTGCCGTTATGCCAACGTAGTTTCGGACGTGGAGATCTGCTCCGTGCTCCAGCAGCTTCTTCACAGTCGAAGCGTGACCTTTCATTGCAGCGCAGATAAGCGGTGTGTCGCCATCGCCATCCACCACATCCACGTCTGCATTCTTACTGAGCAGGATAGTCACAATCTCCAAATGACCGCACGCCGCCGCTATCGATAACGATGAGAGGCCTCGATCACTGACGGAATTCACATCGGCGCCTCCATCTAGCAGCATACTCACGACATCTACGTGGCCATTCCTTGATGCAAACATTAATGCTGTCCACTGGTCCTTCTCAACGGCCTGAACGTTCGCGCCTCTATCTAACAGCAAGCGAATGATGTCTGAGTGGCCGATCAGCGCAGCAATAGTCAGTGATGTCGACTGATTTGAATCCGCTGCATGGATATCGGCGCCTCGATCGAGCAGCAAACGAGCAACGTCCACGTGATCGTTTCTAGCAGCAAGCATCAGCGCTGTCCACCGATTTTTATCAACGCTTTCAAGTTTTGCGCCTCGATCAAGCAATAACGCGACAGCTTTCACTTGGCCATTTCTTGAAGCAAACATGAGAGGTGTCCAGTGGTCCTTGTCAACACCGTCGACGCTTGCGCCTTCGTCAAGAAGCAGCTCCAAGATATCAATGTGGCCAACGATCGCTGCGATCACGAGCACAGTCCAATGCTCTTTCTCGACTGCGTGGATATTTGCACCTCGGCTCAGCAGCAGACGAACGACATTGATCTGCCCCTTGCTCACAGCGTACATCAGCGCACTCCACTGGTCGGTATCAACTGCTTGGATGTTCGCACCTCGATCCAACAGCAAGAACATCATGTCGATTTGACCTTCCTCCGCCGCAAGCATCAACGGCGTCCATTTTTTGCTGTCAACCGCCTCGATATATGCGCCGCGGCCTAGCAGCAACCGCGCGACATCCACATGACCGTATTGCGCAGCGAGCATGAGTGGAGTCCACTGGTCCTTCTCAACTGCATCGACATTCGCTCCTCGATCGAGTAGTAAACGTGCAATCTGCGCGTAGCCCATTCGCGCCGCGAACATGAGCGCTGTCCACTGATCTCCATCTGCTACATGAACATCTGCGCCTTGATTCAATAGCAGCATCACGTCGTCCACATCACCGTGTTCAGCTGCGCGCAGCAAAGCTTCCGAGACGATCATGGTTTCATCTAAATCCAAGTTCCGAGACGACTTCTTCGTGTTCTTTTGCCGCGGCGCTGGATCGTCAGTCGAGACTCGGTTCCCCATATCGGCCGACGGATGAACTTCACACTCGTGATGCGATTCAGCCGGAGCTGGTGACTACGCGTCGACAAGAATCGCTTAAAATACACACAGAGTTGTGAAACGAATGCGCAGCCAATGGAACTTCAGCCATCTAAACCTGTCTCGAATGTTACAGCTCAGATGCGCGTCTCCAGTTCTCGGAATCTATTATACACAAGAGATGCTGTAAATCCACTTGACCCAAAGCTGTTTCTACTGTACGATAACCTCTAAAGGCGGTAGATTGCTCGTAAAAGCAGCGATGCAATACGTGAGAGCCAAACTCTCCAGCTACAGAGCAAGTGTCTGTATGTACGATTCTGCAGAGCCTGAAAATGCATCCATAAGTGACGTCCATCCATGGCTAGACTGCGAAAGGAACGTGATTGTGTGGCACCTCCACATAAGCTCCTACACAGGCCATCGTAATATTACCGTACCTACATTCACTCACGAAAAGCTCGATTAAGTTCGTGTAAAGTTCCTTGATTTGTTTATTACGATCCGTAATGACATTAGCGCGTAATATTACGGACCGACATGCTGTACCAGCAATGCTGGACGCTGCTCGCCGTGGCGATGGCTACGAGGTGAACTATCTGCTACAGGATTCGTACTCGTCTGTGGCTGTGGACGTGCGCGACGAGAGAGATTGGACGCCGCTCATGTGGGCCGCCTTCTATGGCCACCAGCACGTCGTCACGGGGCTGCTACGGAACAGAGCGCGAGTCAATGCGCTCAACACGAAACGACAGACCCCTCTGATGCTGGCGGCTCTCTGCGGCCACTGCAACGCTTTGGAAGAGCTGCTGGAGAGTGGTGCATACGTTGACGTCAAGGACGAGCTCGGCGCCACAGCATTCATCAAGGCCGCGGAATGCGGCCATGCCGACGCGATCAATTTGCTCTGGCGCTACCGAGCGCGCATGAAAATTAAGGCCAACCACGGCTATACGGCCATGTTTGCGGCAACAACCATGTGGATGCTGTCCAAGAGCTGCTGTCGCTGCATGTGTCTGCCAACACATCCGATATGGTTGGCAATACGCCGCTCATGACTCTTCTCGTCGGTTCCCAACTGGGAGGTCACATGGAAATGGTCGACCTGCTGCTCAAGTCCATCGCAGACGTCGATGCAGTGAATCAAGGAGGTCGGACGGCTTTGATGGTCGCTACGACGCACAATCGCATTCAAGCCACGATCGCGCTGCTGGAAAGAGGCGCCGACTCGAGTCGGTGCAGCTACACGAACAAAACTGCGCTGGATATTGCCCGTGAGTTTGGTCACGTCGGCGTTATTCAAGAGCTTCAAGCCCACGAGCAGGAAATGAACACGAGCAAGCTGGTGCTTCTTCGACGGTGGCTCGAGAGGTAATCCAGGTCCAGGAGGCGCCGGTGCTGTGTTGTCCAAGTCTTCCCTTCCAAACAGACCAGTCGCGTCCTATTTATCTGCTGCTTGGCACTGAATGATTGGAACACGACGAACAATATCGGAGAATATCAGGGGTTACTGACTGGACTTAAGGCTGCTTTGGCACTAGGCTATCAAGATATCCATGTGTTGGCGTCAGCGATCATTCTCCGACAAATGGTAGAAGGCCGTGCGCCCCGAGCAACTCTTCTGAGAGATTTCTACTATTCGTGCAACTGGCATGCGAGTGAGATCGGCATTAGCTCGTGGAAGCATCAATGCCGAGCGCATAACGGATGCGGCAGCGAACTAGGCCATGATACGCGACGCACATTCCAGCTGAACAACCCTGGCACATCGAGCGGATTGGGCAAAGTGGTTTCTTCGTACCTGAAATCCGACCTTAGTCAATGGATTTAGCCAGAATTGAGACTGCGATCGTTGGTGTTTTACTTGCTGTTCTGCGCGTATCACTTAAGCTTCAGTAGTGTATCCACGCTGGTTAAATGACATTTAATCGAATTCAAACTCGATTTAAGAAGAGAATTTAGCTTTCAATCCTTTGGTTTTCCCATTCATGACATTAGCACCATCAGCTGCAACACTGCGACACCCTTGAGTCATTGTACGCGTCAGTTCCATTTCACATTATTCTATTCACTATTGTTGTTAGGAACTATTTGACGTTGTCAGCTCGATGAATCCTTCACCACTGAAGTATTGCGGAAACTGGTTAAGCTCACAGCAAAGAAGAAATGGAATGTGGCACCGAGATGATATCATCATTTTGCATAAGCAAACAATTAGAGTACGATTAAATTCATGCAAACGAACAATGACGAGAGATGGAATGCCATGAGACGATAACTCATATACTTTGGCTTCCAGAAATATTTATATATTAAAAAACTGCTTAAAAGTCCTCTTCAGATCCGAGCATTTACATTATATCCATTCACACTACGTCCAATTCGTTGCCACCCATTTCTAGTTCTTGCTATGCAAAGGCTTCAAGCAACTTCACAACTGAAGCGATATTAAGTCGATCTGACGGGTCGTAACTACACATTCGCTTAATCAGACTCCACTGCGCGTCAGTGAAAGTACGAGGAGACCGGAAAGCGCACGATCTCGCAACTCTTTATTCTTGACCACAAGATCTTCTATCCTTCCCCAGGGTCGTTCCCTGTTGTCACTGCTTCTACAATGCACATTTCGAATGAGTAAATGTCTGCCGCAAATGACCCGCTTACTTCTCTGGTAAGACACTCCGGTGCCTTCCATACTACAGCACCGACTTTATCAGCACCACTGGGTTTTGGTACATCTCTATAGGAACAACTCAAACCGAAATCGGAAATTCTTGATTTTTCATCGGCACCCACCATAATATAAAGGCACTTGAGGTCACGATGAACTACATATTTAATTGTATGCACGTACTGGAGGCCCAAAGCCGCTTCGTGGAGTCTCTTCCACACAAACTTTGAGCGCTGTCTGTTGTCAAGGTACTCGAGAAGTGTACCATTCGATGCAAATACATGTTGCCAATTGGGCACGCACCATAAAGCTACAGAACGTGCGGATGATGGATCTCCGTCCAGATGTCGGCCTATTGGTGGAAAAGAGCTCGACTTTCCTGATCATCCCGAACCAACTTGACCACGATTTCAGTTCCTACCCACATACCGCGGTGAACAGATCCGTGCGATCCTCCAGCAAATGGATGCGCATCAAATCTGACTTCATGTGGTGCAATAAACGATTTGGGCCAACTCGGGATATGGAATCTCGAGAATTCAGTGACTTTTCCAGTAACGATTTTGATCAGATCCATCTCTTTTGAACTAAATTTCGTTTTTTGTTGCTTGTTTGTGAGCAAAAGCAGTTTCAATATCTCCTTCTGCGCCTTTGGGTCGTGCGATTCTGCAATTAATTCCCCTTTATGGATTCGTATCTGTTGCAAGAACGCTATTGAAACGTTGCGAAAACGTGAATCTAGTCAATCAGAATGGCAAAAGCGCGCTATCGTTGGCTGTTGAAGAATCTCACGTGGATAAATTGTGCGTTTGTTGTTAGAGAATAAGTACTACCCTCTGCGCTCGCAGCATCTAAATCCACATTTGACTCTAGAAGAAGACTAATCACACTCGTATTGCCTTTCTTTGTAGCAATAAGAAGTGCCGTATATCCAGTCTTGTTTCGTGTGTTCACATTTGCATCATAACGCAGTAGCTCGTGAATATTGCGGCGTTATCGTTTCTTGTTGCCATAATCAAGACTGTATCACCGTTTTGATCGGCAATATTCACATCTACTCGGCGCTTCAACAGCTCGAGTGCTATATCCGAATGGTTCTTTCGTACAGATCGCATTAATAGAGTCACCTGTCGTCATCCACTAAATCAAGATCGACCGTCGTATGTTCCAACAGTCGTACACGGTTTGTAGTTCTCCTGCGCTGACAGCTTCCAATATTGATTTATCCGCTTGACTGTTGCTCATAAACGGCTTAATCGCATTTACAACTTCCACGTGACCATTGTGAGAGGCATAATCTGTCAATATGCGTCCTTGGAGATTTCTCACGTCAGTTTTGGCTCCCCAGTCGATCAGTTTCAACACGATTCGGGTATGGCCACCCTATGCAGCGCGCATGAGTGCTGTTTCTCCATCTTCATCAATCAAATTGACGACTGCACGACACGCCAAAAGCAAATTCATAAGGGTCACGTGGACCTCTTGAGCTGCCAGCATTAAAGCGCTCGTACCATGAGCGCTCACCCAATTGACGCTAGCCTTGCCAAGCAATAATAATTTCACTATGTCGAAATGGCCTTGGCCACTAGCACCGTCCAGTACTTTTCGCCCACAGAGATTACGTCAATACCAGAAGTTTGCAGCAATCGAGCCACATTCGCAACGTGACCGTCTCTCGAAGCTTTGATCAGTATGCGATCGCGATGACATCTCAGGAGATGCTGCCACCAAATGGCGAATCGATCATATTATCAGCTTTGCTGGAACCAAGGGTGTGCGCTTAGCGTAGTATCGGACTTCGTCCACCCATCCGTACGGCTCCTCCTTTATGAGTGCGCTACTCTGTTCATTGATACTTGTGAGCCACAGGAACAAGCTAAACTCCGTTTGAAGTTCATAAAAAGCCAGTGGCCAGTGGATTAAAACCCAACAATGCGTCTCTTCAAGTATCACCCTCGATTAATTAACTGACGACGAATTCGACACTATTGTGAGGTTCTAGAGTTGACCTCGTTTTAGTGAACTTGGATCATAATCTTTCATATAACCAACTTTAAATCCCTGATGAAACCATATAGCAACAGTCGGTGGGAACACTTTTACCAGAATATGGAGAGAGATTAAGCAAGAATAAACAGTAGAAGGCTTAAACGCATTTCACAAGTATTGGGTTCTGAAGCAACACATCGCGAATAGATGCACTTAAGACTCGCTCACGAATACACGACAGTCGTCAACAAAGTCACGTCGCTTATAGCCAGATCACTGACCATTTTGATCACTGCATCCATTGCTTGATAGCATTTCTCAAGTGAGAGGCAACAAGACTGGCCAAGCCAACAGAGATGTCGGGGAGATGCAGGTGAATATCACGTCGCGTATCCATGGCCCAGTTTGCAACTGCCATGGCGTTTTGCAATCGACAGTGATGAGTCCATGAACGAACGCCAATTTTCTCTGCAAGCGTGCGGCACAGTTGGTAAACACGTACCAGGTGAAGAGCGTGCTGCTCACGACCATCATTGATTTGCTCGACGATGAATTCGCTGTCGCCAGCCACGTCGATTTTTGGGAATATTTATGCTTCAGCGTAGCCTCCAGTCCGGTTTTCGAGGCTTCGTACTCGGCAATGCTGTTCGTCGTGTACTCATCATTCAGTGCAACGCCGTCAACAAAGAGAATGCGACTTGTGTGTTTGAATAGGAAGACTTCAATCAACACAGCACCGGCACCACCTCGGCTTGGGCTTCCTCTAGTGCCGCCATTAAAGAAAGTAGCAGTTTCTTCGTGTTCCGTTTGTCGTCATCCTGAAGCGCTAGAACGACGTCGTAGTGGCCGAATTCAATCGCAATATCCATCCTAGACTTATCTGCATTGTTGCGTAGACTCGAGTCGGCGCCTTTGCCCAGCAGCGCGATCGTCGCGTGGACACGATGGTGCCTGGCTGCGATCATCAATGGAGTTTGGCCGTCTTGATCCACTGCATTCACGTCTTCAATGACCTGCAATAGCACTTGGACCATATTCATGTAGTCCGCTTTAAGCAAACTCGATAGAATTGCTATGAGAGGAGCATTGTCTATCGTAGCACACTCGTCCAGGTAGAGTTGCTCTTTCACGACGTCCACGCGGTTGTTTGCTGCGGCCAGAAGCATGGCCAATCTGCCTTGAGGGTTTCTGCTGCTAACTTCCGTATGATAGCTCGAAAGAAGGGCGATTGCATCGGCTTGGCCAGACTCCGCAGCTCTGAGGAACGCCGTGGCGCTGCAGTTCATAACGTCATAGTGGCCATTGCTGGCTGCTACCAGCATGAGCGGCGTCTCTCGCTTCGCATTCGGCACGTAGAAATCTGCGCAATTCGCCAGGAGATTTGCCACAACTTCGTCATGACCGTTGGCGGCCGCCCACATGAGCGAAGTCCAGCCGTTTTCGTCGCGTGCGTCCACGTTCACTGGCGGATCCGCTTCCTCCAGCAGCTCATTCCTCGTAGTCATCACCACGGCGCGCGGCCTCCACCAGATCCCGCTCTTGGGCGTGCAGCGTCTTGGGAATGGCAAATGGCAAATGTGGAAGGTCTCTGTAATTAAAAAAATATCGAAGGGGTAGAAAGATAATTTCCGTGCTTGCTGTACGTGGAACGAGTGGCTTCAATTTGTGAATATCGAAGGTCAGTAAGAGATCAAATCGAGTGAGGATACCTTTCGTACTTTACCAAGAATTTCAGGTGTTAGATGATAACAGAAAGCGTTTCGCTGGAGGAAACACGTAAATTACATAATTATGAGCTCACAGGACAATTGGCAGGTTGCACAAATTGTAGCGACCCAACCTTACTTGGACGTGTATGACATGTGACACATCCAACCATGCCTGTCCAAAACGCGTGGAGGCCGTTCTATAGGTACCAAGCCGTTCGTGTAGAAATTTGTTCGGGTTGCCACCGCCAGTTAGAAAACAGGGGCATTCATGAGCGACAACGATGAATCGGAGGGTATGGTGGTGGAGGGCGTGGTGCGCGCGGCGGATGGCTCGGGCGGCGAGCGAGAGAAAGGAGAGTCAGCGTTATTCGAAACTACAAGGTATAATTCCGTTTTGATGCGATCAGCGGCGAGCTTGCATTTAAGTAAGTGCTTGCTATAAAATTATACAATGCAGACTTGGCGTCGTCGGGCTGACATGGGGCCGTGTTGCCGACGCATTGGGGCTCGTTGGTGACACGCGAGCGGTCTGGAATGGGCAAGAATGCAGTTAACGTCAGACGTCGTGGCCAAGTCGAACTTGGCACCAAGACTGAGGGGTGCACTTGGGCTAGAGATGCGGGAGAAAAGGGGCACGTTGCCTGCGTCAAGCACTCATATGGCCAGTAGAGTTAGGATACGCTTGCGCACCACTTTGGTGTCGTCGTGAGGGTGACTGTGGACTTCCATATGTGGTGGCGGGGCGATTAGTTTCTACAAGTTGTACATCTCACACGTTGCAACACTGAACTTGAGATGGACGTATAGAACACCAGATTCTTAATCTTGTGGTCGTGGGTTCGAGCCTCACGGTGGGCACTTTTGGCGGATCTAACCCTGACTCGGTTAGGCCATAAGTCGCACTATTCGTTTTCCTGAACCTGTCTAATATTGGATACTTCCTCCGTCCCAAAATAAACGCAGTATCGGTATAAACAGGTGTACCAAAAGAACGCAGCAAACCTCAGATGATTTCTTGATGATATCAATTTTGAACTATACATGGGATTCTTGAGTTTTCAATAACGCATCGGTTGACCAGCTCGATCGAGAGCAGACACAGCCAAATCATAGAAAGCCAAATCGCACGTGATTCTGTCCGGTAGTTATCCTTTTTTGCGTAGTGCTTCTTTCCCTATGTGGGGAAGTGGGAATCGATTCCCGCCTCCGTTCTGCATGATGCACTGCATCACGCACTGAAGTGTGATGAAGATATTGTCTAGGGTGGTGAGACTAGTCTCCTCGAATGCGTTGATGACCCCCCGGATGAGATTGTCGATTCCACGTGTCTCCTGGCGGTACTGAATACACTGGATCGAGGCAAAGAAGCCAAGATCCAGAACATTCACATCGGGCGAATTGGAGGGCTGGAAGAGGAGGCGGATGTTCCAGCCGTCTGCAGTGCCTGCAGCCACAATGTCGGGGTCGGAAAGGAGCACAAGGGGCGTGGCATTATCTTGCTGAATCAGGATCGTCCGCACACGATCCTACGCCGGCCATTTGGCTTTGATGGCCGGAATGACATGATCAATGATGTAGTGCTTCTAGAAAGGCCGGTCCACAGTAGCAACATTTCGCGTAAAGATCGTGCCCTTCTTCCTGCGCACGCTGTCTCGCTTGGCAACATACGTCTCCGTCAAAGGCCACAGCCCGATCTTTCCGTCAAACATCGTTCCAGTGCTGTGGTTGAATCTGTGTTCATCAAATATTATAGGGCAAATATATCACAACCAAATGATATGATTATCACATATTAGAGGTTATAATACCACAAGAAAATTCGAAATGAGAGGTTTTACCTGGGCCTCGCCACCGCAGCCAGGAACATTGTCTCGGGAATAAAGCGCTTGCTCTTCCGGTGACGCGGGGTAGTTTCTCGCCATCAAGCAGCAAATAAGCGCGGTCGTCCTTGTCTTCATTGAACCACTTTTCATCTATGTGAACAACATCATAACAACCATCAAACAGCATCGTACACTCGTCCAGATGGGCGAGCGCGAACTGAAGGCGTCCAATACAGTTAGCGTCCGTCAGAGACGGCTTGGTGCGGTCAGTGACGCGGTTGAGGACGCCGTCACGAAGAAGAACGCCGACGAGACGTCTGGATACACCGGAGGCGGCTGCCAGCTGGCGCTGGTTCAATCGCTGCTGGATTGGAACAGCGTGTATCTTGGCGACCAGCTTGTCGCGGTCCAACGGCTGGCGGTCGACGTTTCCCTTCATGTGCGACGTGTGGTCTCCACCCTCCACGCCAGCAGCCTCTGACTTGACATGACGAGCCCACACGCGACCGATCGACGTCGGATGGGTCATACTGGACAGCAACTGCAAAGATCACGCCGCGAGGTACCACAAAGTCGATGCAGGCTCGTAGGAGGCAGTTAATGATCGCACGACGAGTGCCATTCTCGAGGCGAGGCTTGTTTGTTGTTGGCTGGAGTCTGTGAGGCATTTTGCAGAATGAAGACATTAAAATGCGCTCAGAATGGCTCGACACCTGCCGGCGCAGCCATTCAATCTTTCAACCAACCGTTCCAGAGCAGTTTTTTGCGTGCAAACAATTACTGGCCGGAAGCCCGGATTCGAACGCGTCATTTAAGCCAATCAACTGGTCCTATTTCTGAATTTTCAGCGAATTAGATCTTTTTGAATTTGAATGTTGCGTTTATTTCGGGCCGGAGGAAGTAATAGCCCTTCCTTGGGTGTTGTCTGATAAGGATGTCTGATCGTCAGTAGTATCCAAGTGAACGGGTGGCTGCAATATAGTATATGCAAACTTTTGCGAGCCACTCTGCGTACGAACTGTTGTTGACATCCAGACTTCAAAAGAACGTCAAAGACGCTTATGTCTTGAATGCGATGTGTTCCCTGTCGTCTCGATGTGCTGTGGTGTACTGTGTACTGGACGCAAGAGAAAAGGATGGCAACACGACATAATACAAGAAGTGGACCAGAAATGCTGAGCCAGTATGCTGATATGGAATTGGCTGATGTTCTGTGCGATACCCCGATCAATCTGAAGAAATCGTGCACTTTCGTAGGCGATGGTATGAATCAACACCGCGAACACTTGTCAGTGATATGTTTGGTGCAATTTGAGAGTGTGCATGTCCGCGTTAACCGCTAACCGCTACGTTTACTCCCACTTTCTTCTCGAATCTGTCTGCATTCTGGATGGTCCATCATGGTTATAATGTTTGCCTTGCCGTGTCTGTTGTAGCAATCGTGAGTAACGTCAGTGCAACTCTAACACTCCCACTTACTGTTGTTGCTCACATGTTATGTTGATCTTGATTCCCATATCGATCCGTAGATATTGCATCCTCTTGGATCAGAGTGGCCTTGTTCAGAGATCTTCGAGTTGATGTTCGGTCTCTGTGGGGCGCAGTTTGATTTCAGACGCCAGCACCTTATCACGAATTAAATGGTTCCATTATCGACGTTCTTTGCAATGCTGAGATCATCACGGCTCGAGCACCTCTTGCGTACGCATTTTCAGCGTCATATATTCAGTCTCCGACGAACTCAGCGCTACTGTCTTCTGGTACTTGGAATTAAATGCAATCAGATCGCCGTTCATCATGAGTAGCGTACCTGGCACTGATCTGCAATTATCCAGGCGCTTCACCAATCGCGGTCGCTGAACGCGACGATCTGATTCAACTTTTCTTGATTGCGGTAGTGCAGTCCTCATCCGCTTGTAGTTTCAAGGATCGCAAGGCCCTAATGTCGGCTTCTCAATGCTTTGGTCCTGGATTGGCAGAATATCTGCCAAGCTGGCTTAATGCAAAAGCCATCGTACAAGTGGCGACGTAAATCAGTCACCCAATCAACAGGCGATACGGCGATACAGCGTTCGCTTTATGTCTTTCTCTTCTGCTTCGTTTTGATGAGCATCCGCACTCGATAGCTTCAATCCTGGTGGGCATGGATTCTCAGTCGTTCGGTCATACGACTGATTAAATAATGCAGCCATTTGCAAAATATACTGCTCTTGACCGATATGCATCGCAAGTTTCACTCGATCGTACTACACCATTTCTCGAACAAGATCAGAAGACAAGCAATCAAGTTCAGATTACCTATCCAAACCGATAAGAACATGATAATTTATTTAGGGAGGGTATTGAGAACGGCACACAGTTATTGATCTGAACACCACGCTTCGCCAACCATTTGAGGCGGCAAAAGCCACCAATGTATATAACGCTTCACAAATATCCACCTGAAGATGCACATGTATCGACGAATCGCCAAGACAGAAATCCTTCGCACAGCCCTGGAAGACCGTGAGTGATAGACGATTGCCTCCACGCACGGCATTCCTTACCAAACTGCTTGGTACTGGGTGGATCAAGCACGCAAGACCAACCATTGGGACATCCAGCCACCTCGCAATTGTGGTGGACCTCGCGCAGTCAGCACCAAGGCTACTCAAGAGATCGCTGACTACCTGGAGTCGCGTCTCTCTGAGAACTGCTTCCTGACACTCACCGAAATGCCGACGCTGTTGAAAGCGCACATGGCGTCCAGCTTAGTGTCAGCACTGTGAATCGGACAATCGAAGGCCTCACATTCACACAGATAGCCCTACATCGCCAGCCTGCCGTGATGAACACGGTGGCCAATCGCGAGCAGAGGCGTGACTACCTGGTGCAGCTGCTCGCCTACCAGTCTGAAGAAAGTAAGTCTACTATGTAGACGAGACCGATTTCAATATTTGGTACTCGCGTAGTGTTGGCTGAAGCAGAGAGGCTCTCGAGCCACGCTTGTGGACACTGTTTCGAAAGAAGCCAACATGCACGTGATTGCGTGCGTCTCTGCTAGCGGTCTGGCATACTGGGAGCGTCGATACGGAAGTTACCGCAAAGACGACTGCTGTACATTTATGCGGCGGCTTTTGGACCACCTGTGTACCACCAACAGCCTCGCAGACGTTGTGGTTGTGCTGGACAATGCTCCATACCATAGTGGAGTTGAGGATGTGTTTGAGGAGGCTACCTATCAGGTTGCTACGCCTAGGCCCGTATTCTCCTATGCTAAATCCTATAGAGAACTGTTTTTCTGCATTTAAAAGTGCAGTTAAACGCTTTTCTATCGACACGCCGCCAACTATACAGAGGACGCCTGCGGATACTACCCAGAAGGATCACCGTCAGTCCTCCCTTGCCCAGGCTGCTGATATTTGCATGCCAGATGTAATAACATCAGAGGCGTGAGCGGCATGTGCCCGGCCAATGCTGTCTTTTCACGTCCCAGTTCTTTTGATCCACCCTGTAAATGTCGGTAGCTAGGCTAGGTATCGAATTAGAAGGGTATTTTTTCATTTTTGCTCGTAGAGTTTGAAATAATATATTCCCTTCTGAACTTGGGCCTGAGAAATGGTGTAAATCCCTATACCAAGTAGGTGCCAAGAATATTGACCTTAAATCTTTGTGCAATCTCCATTTTCACATTTCGTACGCTGGCTGCCAATTTTGCAGCGACGATCATGTCGTCTACGTAGGGGCACACATAAATCCAACCATCGTTGCTATTCCTCTTTTAAATATAGCAACCTCTGCCGAAAGCAATGAATCCCATGTCTAATAGTGCCTTGTGGATGGTTTTATTTACGCATTCGCAGCCTGTTCTAATCAATACAAAGTCTTGTTCAACTTTAGCACGACGTTCCTCTTCATTTTCATTCCCTTTGGTGTCTCGAGTTGCACTTCTTCGTTAAGATCGGCATTCAATATGCAATTTCAACGTCAATTGTTCAATCACATAGCCAAAGGCGGTACAGATCGAGAGAAGCACGCGAATCGAGTTCATTTTCGCCACCGCTGCACAAGACTCAAATAAGTCAATACCAAAGTGTTGAATAAACAGTTCTACTAAAAGCGCTTTCAATCGAAATTCATTTCCGCATTCACTCCGCTTCTTCGCAAGTACCCACTTGGTTCCAACTATTTTCATCTCGGGCTTGCGCTACACCATTGACCACTTGAGATTTCGCTCACGGACATTGAATTTACTAGAAATGGTTCTGATCCATTGCTGGCTTTCCGCTACACGTATCTGTTAATTGTACGATTGTGAAGTCTCACTTGCAGTCATAACAGTCTCAGCAATAAATGCTGTGTCACTGCTAATTCGTGATCTCTTCGATGGTGGTTCATCATCTTCACTCCCGCTGGCTTCGCGGTCTCTTCATACAGCACAATATTGTTGTTTAACAGTCCCATATGCAATCATCAGGGTACTTGGTTGCTTAGATACTGCTGGCCTTTCATTCTTGCTTGCTAACTAGTTTCTGTACTTCGTGATCACCAGTTAGAACTCGGCGTAAATATTGCTCTCTTAGCCGTCTCTCAATAGCTGGACCAAAAAACATGGCATCACTTGATATCCGCGCATTCAAATCTATTCAGATTATCCACAACGCGTCTTTGTTGCTCACGGCACCACTCAATGTTCTTGCATAGGTTGTGGTCCTCTCAGACGCTGATTCAATTGCGTTGTTTACTGGAATCTCACTTCTCTCCGGTCAAATCATTTTCATGTCACTGTTGACGTCCACTTCAGTCATTTTGATTAGTTCGACTTCATAAATTTCGGTATCTCAACAGCATCATTGTCATTCACATTAACAGTCTTGATTGGTGCTTGTGCATGATCAATTACATCATCGTAAATTTTGCCAACCTCACGCTCATCAAAGGTTATTGAACAACTCGTCACTGTGTTTGTTTTAAGATCAAGTACTCTATATCCTTTTGTGCCATTTGAATAATCCAAAAGCATGCAAGCTCTTCGCGCCGAATTTGGTTTGCTTGCAGTCGTCAATGTGTGCATTCCCAAGGAGCCAAACACACGCTGGTGATGAAATGTTGGATTTGTCTGGAAATACAATTCATAAGGAATCACGTTGCTCAGCTTGCTGTTTGTCGTTCGGTTGTCGTGTATACACCTGCATTCACATCTTCTGCCCACCATTGCATCACATGGTCGACACATTTTTCTAATGGTGTCACATGCCCATTCCATGTGTTATATCACATAGGCAGTAGCACTCGCCTACTGTGATGCGTGCGCGTTTGTCACTTCATGCAAAGGTATACAGTAGGGGGCGCGTTGAAGGAAGAGGATACTTTTTATACCCCTTTGAATCTGATTGGGATATTATATATTTAATTAAAAAGGTTTACCATATGTGTACTGATATGGCATATATTCAAATACCGGCGGGAAAGCCTCCAAAAACAAATGGGGCACGTCTTCCTCACCAAGGACCAGCAACTGCAGCTCTGGCTGAAGCTTGATGAACAGCCGACATGGTCCTTGACAGATGTGGCCAAGTGGGCGATGGGGGAGTTCCAGCTGGGGAAACGTCCTGGCAACGCGAACATCTTCAGAATCCTGAAGTCAAAGCTGATGCTACAGGCCATGTGGCCCGATAGCAGGCAGCACAAGAGAACTCGCGGAGCGCACATGGTGCAGCTCGACATCAGGGTTGCGGAGGCGGTCACCTTCGTAGAGCGCGGTAAAGTGGCGGTGCGATCATTGCCCTCGCCCGTATATACCCGGCCGAGCTGTGCATCCCGGAGGACAAGCAGCCGCAGTTCATTCGTGACGGCTGGCTCAAGCACTTCATCTTGCGCCGTGGGCTAGAGTATCGCTGCGTATTCGGCGAAAGCGATGCAGTTGATCGTGTCCCCGCCCAAGAATCGGTCCAAGTCCTACGTACGGTCATCCGGAACTACCATTCCGATGATGTGTACAACATGGAAGGCCGCCTACTACTACTACAAGGCTGTCCCACGCGCATCAATCAGCATTGCCAGCGCCCCAGCGCTGAAGCAACAGAAAGCCCGTGTGACGTTTGTCGTTGCCACGAATGAGTCTTGGAGTGAGAAGGTGCCGCTCATGATCTTGGGCTCGTCCAAGCACCCCCGCTGGCTCCACCATCGACCTGCAGACGTCCAGTACGTCCACACGCGTAAGGACTGGATGGCGGTGCCTGCGTACCGTGAATGGCTAGTGCAGCTGAACGAGAGGATGAAGCAAGCAGAAAGAAGCATCTTGCTTTCTATGGATAACGCTCCTGTTCATATTGGCCTGACGAGGTCCTCTCCAACGTTCGTGTGCAAAAGCTTTCCCCCAATATGACCGCTGTGATTCAAGCGATGGACCAGAGCATCATATCGGCCGTAAAGGTGTGAGCAGAACTCGCTCTGAAATTGCTGTAGATAGCCTTCTTGATAGCGACGACGCGCCCTACTCCTACACAGTCAGCCTGCTAGAGGCTATTGAATGGCTTAACGTTTGAGTGGCAGCATCTGTTTGAGGGGACAATCCGTAACTGCTGGCGTCATTCCGGTCTGCTTGTTGACAGATTGAACGTCATTGATGTCTTAATTAATCAAGTACATTTGAACCACCTGATAGCGAAAGCTAAGGATGTTCGCGTGTAAGTAAATACCTGTGTCTGTGTGTGCGCTAGTATGTGTACAATTGGATACTGTCCATGGCGACTATATGCCTTGGGCGCGAGTGTGTTAGAGCGTTTGTGAGTGAGTCAAACACTTCCTTTCCGGGTGGTTCTTGCTAACCCCAAAGCCGTCCCTCCATATTGAACCGTGTGTTGTGCGTCTGGGTTGGTTAGGCCCCCCAACGTGCATTTCATATTGCCTAATTGAGTCCCCCAGTTGGAGCTAGATCCGTTTTGCTGCACTGGGAATTGTCTTGCTAGCTGGATCTGAATAGGTCTTGGCTTGTTAGTAAAAATGTGTCCTGCGGGTTGAATCTAAGTGAATGTTAACGTATAATGGACGTGTTAAGACCCTGAGTCCGTGGGAAGTCGGGTGTATTACCTTTATTGATTGCATATTATATATACCTATTTGAGCTCTCCTACTTCAGATAGATCTCCTTGTTCACAACACGCAGTAGCCAATCATAGCGCACAAAATCGCCAGCTCATCACTTCAAATTTTCTAGTTCGTAGCGTGCGAATAGGCCGTAACGCACGTAGATGGGTCGCTCACTTGCAGGCAAAGACCATGGTGCGCATCCCTGGTCAGCAAAACGGGAGAACGAAGACGACAGGAACCAGAAAAGCACCAAAGCAGTTCCATCAAGTAGCAATCACGTACCGACACAAGAGAGACGTGGTTGAGTTCGACGATGCTGTGGTTTCCAAGACAAATGCACGAGATTGTGAATAATTATCACCCTTCGCTCCCATCAGATCAAATGTCTGCGAAGAAACGACAAATGTGCAAGTGGCTTAAAGACGACCAGCGCATGCATTATTGTCGAAAAGTGCGAGACTGGTTGTGGGTCTCACTGCAATGATCGTAAACTGGGCGCTTCTGCTACGCTGCCCTTTGAAATGGAGCAGCAGATTGTGATGTGGATAAATTCCTTAAGAGTCGAAGGAGTCCCGGTTACAGGCTCCATGGTCAAAATTCAAGCTAAAGACTGCTACACTAGCGCAGGACTGCCCAGTGACAAATTTCCGCCTCGCATTCGTGGCTCCTTTTGTTCTTTCGCCAAAATGAGTTCAGTATTCGCCGCCGCACGCCCAGAGCCAGAAGACACCGCGGAAAAAGCAAGGGATTTCGGTACGATGGTACAGAACAAAATGGCAGAGCTTGGAATCGACCGAGTCTTTAATCCGATCAAACAGGTAAAATTTCTGCAATTTATCTCTGAATAAATGCTAACATATTAATTGTATGCAGCTATTAACTATGAATATTTGCCAACTCAAACTGTTGCATCTACTGGGTTCAAGACTGTTGGGATGAAAAGTGCATGCAAAGATGAAGACCGTGTGACCCTCATGCAATTGGGTGACAGTAAAGGCAATAAGTACGACCCGTTCATGGTTTTTAAAACAACTCCGTCGGCAAATGAACAGCGCGCCTGGGAAAATACTGCTTTCCAGCATGGGTTTGGTGCCACGTTGTGGCGGCAGCTTCGTGGTGAGCAAAATGGTGTGTAACTATATGGCAATCGAGCAGGCTGGTGGAACAGGGAGCTCACGATCCAGCTTTTAATCTACCATTTCCTAAAGAGGAGCGATATAAATGTGCCAGTATTACTGTTACCGAAATATTTTTCTGAAAGTGGGTCGGCCGGGATTCGTTTAAGTTCCACATTCACCAAACGCGCAAAGATCCTAACATCTTCACGCCAATGGTCGCGATTTGCTACTTCGATCTCGCTATTGAGGAAGGACCCACAAACTGTGGGTCCTTCCCTGTTGCTGACGTTGTAGTACCATCGCGGCCATGCTCTGGGTGGACCATCGTCAACGCGAGCTATCACCACTGAGCCAACATGGTGCACGCTTGTATCATATTAGTGGAAAATGGTACGAACATTATATGAAAAATACAGTACAGGAGACAGTACCGTTTCAGATACCTGTACTAGTAGTAGCTTTAAGTAGTACAGAAAAAGGCTGCCCCAGCGACGAAACATGAAATATGGACTAAAAATCTGACTTCCGGTTTTGAAAATAAAACTTAGCTTGGAGGGATAGGTGAAAACAGGCATCCCCGCAACGCATGCATTGAAACTCCGTTATGATCTTTACCAACTCAAACAGCAGCAATCCGATCAAAGGAGTCGAAGACGTACCAGAAGTAGCGTATCGCTTGGGTCCAAGAGACTGGATGGATAGACGAGTATTTTGTGAGTGGCTCCAGGAGGATCGATGTGTGCGACGAGATCCACACGATCGCACACAAGTGATATTCATGGACAATTGTGCTGGCCATAAAGCTCTACATCACATTAAGGATGAAGATAAACGAAAGACCATGCTTGCCATGATGGCGACAACGCAAGTTAAACTTCGTTTAGTGCCCGCGAATGGCACAGTTCTTTGTCAACCAGCAGACGTTGCAGTGATCCAAAAAGTCAAGCAAGTCTGGCGCAAAGAGTGGGAAAAGGAAAAGCTCCGCCTAGCTGAACGAAACAAATCCTCGAATCTGTACGATGGAAAGGATTCCTGGTCTGGAAAATTTGCTGCATGCCTGATATTTATCATATTAGAAAGGGTTTAAAGCTGATGGCAGGGGCGGACAGAGCCTTGAACACAGACAAAGCAAACTGGCTTATGGACTCTACACTGGAATACGGACCAAACACGACGAGTTGGCTTATTACTGGATAATTAGATAATTCATAGCATTTTAGGGTGAAGGGGACAACCAATAATCTACCACCCCTGGAGGTGAATTTCAATACTAAAATACGCACTACCCTAAACGCTCCCTCTGCCTCTGACGGAGGAGAACCTCGCTTTGCTCGGTAGTTGCGCTGTAAGCAGCGCTGCCTCTGCCTTTGACTGCGATGTTGCATCGCCTACATGCTAGGTCCCGTGCTAAGCCGCGCACGCCGCGCCATGTGCATCGCACTGATCTTAAACTACTCCAAACGCTGCATTTAGTCTAGTCCAGACTAAAACGAAAGGTGGTTGCACTCACGACGATAATGAATTTAGTCTGGGTCAGACTTTCTGTTTAGCCATACCAATATATATCATGTCCAATTAGCTGAAAATGCAAAAGAATCCAAGCAAGCAGCTCAAAGGCGAGTTTCACAGAAGTCTATCGGCGTTTTCCTGTCGAAGTATTCTCTATGTTGAACAACGTCTGAAGCTCCGGAGAGAGTTGTGTTTCTTCCCATTTTCCATTGATGTTGAGGCCCAATCATCATTGGATCATGCATTTGCGCACGACAATGATCCCTTTCTCGTCGCGCATATTGCTCACAATTCTGCAGCATTTCGCAGCGAGCTTCAAAACGTAAGTTTGACTGGTCCTTCAACGCGCCCAATGTGCGGCATAGTAAGTCCCAGTGCAGTTTAAAAGTTGGTGGGTCGGCGCATGTTATCGCTGTCACAGAATCCAGCACCCGTCGGCAACCAAGAGGCACGAGTTGGGTCGTGGTGTGGTGAACGCAGACTGACAAGGTGACATGTGAATGTACAACGCAGGGAGGGCTCAGGCAACGTTTGGGGCATACACTAAGGTAGGCGTTCGCATTAGAGCGTACTGGTAGGAAATTCTAATCGTTGCCACAAAATGAGACGATCAAAAATGCACGCGATCCAGACAGCAGCTCAGAGTTTTGGAGAGACCTACTGCATTAAAGCGAACACAGCATAGGCGTTGATGGCGCTTCTCTCACTGGCTTTCCGACTCGATTCAGTTCTTGGGAGTCGTTCAATGAAGCGCTGGCGATCTTCTCTGCGGATACATTTAAGATGCTTCCAAAGCGAACCAGCACATCAGTAAAGATTCGAAACAAGAATATTCGCAAGCAAAATCCATCTCAGCAATTGATCCCCGAGAAGTACAAATATTATTCGAAGACACACGTGTGCACTCTTGGACTAAAGTATCAAAAGAGAGGCAGCGGGGAGTGGAGCCATCGATTTGTCCGCTACATTGGCTGCTCAGCTAAAATCAATGTGACGCTCGCCCAGGGCAGTGATCCCGAGGGCTACTGTTTGTTTGCAAAAGCAAAAGGCTTCTACAACCACGTCTGCAGCAAGCAACTCTATCAATACTATAGCGAAAACCGCCGCATCAAGGACCCAAACATACTGACCCAAGTCAATTTCATGCGAGTTTCTGGTTCTACCGCTAAAGGCATACTTCGCTATCTCCGTAAAACTACAGGTGAGTCATGCGTATATGATACCAGATCTACACGATCTCAGACCAAAACTAACAGAAAGGCTGCTTTAGAACCGTGACAGGGAAGAAGTGTAGTTTACGCGATGTTCACAACATTTTAGCTTCGCTGAAGGAGAAAGCAGAGGGTCCAAAACAGATGAGATGCGTGCGGAGGAAGTTTTGGGTAAATTTTGCGAAACAAAAGGCAATAGCGCTGCACTTTTCGTAGAATCTGATACCAAGATTGCTCGGTGCGTGTCAATTCAAACCGCTGGTATGAAGCGTTTGTTTGCTGCTTTCCCGGAAGTTGTTTTGGTGGATACCACACATGGAACAAACGCAAACATCTACAAGTTGTTCAGTTTTCTAGTGCACGATGTTTTTGGTCTAGGTAATGGGGAAACATGTTATCATACCAAACGACTAACACAAGCTGACACTGTACCTATATTGTACGGCCAGTACGTCAATCATAGCTTGGTTCTCAATGAAGCAATGGAAAATCTAAAGCACGCGATACGAATGTTCAAAGAGCATAATCCTGCATGAAAAAAATGTGAAGGTAATCATCACGGACAAAGACATGAAGGAAAAGACGGTTCTGCAAGACGAATTCCGTGAAGCTCGCCAACTTCTCTGCCAGTTTCATGCTCGAAAAGCAGGTTTGAAATACGCTTGAACGCGCTTTTAGCGTTTACACTGAATGTCATGTGATTGGTATAGGTAGTAAAGCTGGCAAAAGGAACGTTTGCCAGAAAAAACTTCTAAAAGCTACGGTATCGTCTCTCGTGTACTCAAAACCGACAGCGACTTGCCAGGACCAAAACGACTTCTGCTATCACTGCTGGGTGACGACGAGCAGCACGAGTTGTACAAGTACTTCGTGAAGAATTGGGATCCGATTCAAGATGAGTGGGTCGCATTTCGACGTGATAACGCACCACATTCGGGAAACAATACTAATAATCGACTTGAATCTAAGTAGGGGGAAATCAAGCACATCACCAAGCCTTCTTTTGCTATTAATGAGTTGGTGTCGACGTTGATTTTGTTACAAGAATGGAGCGAAGACGAGTACAAGCATGCATTTTCAAGTGTAGGGACCTGCATGCCCTCCAGCTATGACCGAAGACACCGATTGAGAACCTGCATACCTCGCTACAGCGATCAGTCGGTATGCATATAATCTCACTGAGGTAAATACTGCTGAGCAAAATAACCGCTGAGTGGTCACACTAACTAGGTTTGCTGTATGTTGCGTAGCCTCAGTACTCATATGGAGTCAGCGACAAGACTAAATACATGCTCACCGAGTCGGAAGGGAGTTTCTCCATTGTCAATCCGACCACTGGCAACTGTTACTATCCGAATGCTAAGGTACGAACAATTTGATATCAAATCATTCTGTATTTGGTAGCTCATTTGGTAACTCCATCGTTTCTCTTGTATGCACAGAATTTCCGCTGCACATGCATGTACATGAAAACAGTGCTGCTGCCGTGTTGCCATGTATTCTTCTATCAAAAGACGAAAGGTAATGAGACCGCAATACCCCCGCCGCTACATTTTCCGACGCGTTGGTCATCGGCGTCTCCCATCAACAATATTGCCGAAGGACCTGTCGCCGGAGGTGGAATTCGAATCCACGCAGTAATAAAGAAGCCCGTGAGTGCAGTTCCCCAATCTGAAAGATATATCGAGGCCCGCGCGCTAATGGATCAAATTATCGACGTTATGACCGGCTAGAAGATCTCCATGTATCTCAGTGTGCACAAAGCACCTAAAACCTTTCGTGATTTAATTTGTGCTGGAAACATTCCTCACATTCAAGCTCTGAACGAGTCCCATGAGCATACTCAAATCGATTTGGTATCCAATGGCTTTTCACAAGTTTCGATTCCAATCAGGGGTGGTGTGATGGATTTGTTGTGTCAAATGGACATGATCAAACACATACCGAGACGAATAGAAATGCATTGAATCAACCAGAACCAGACAATGAGCCCCGCATTGCAGTAAACACTGGTTTAATGTTCTCTCCTTCATCGAAAAACTCGGCACTGTCACAAAAAAAGAAGAAAATGATTGAGCGATCGAAGATGCTGAAAATGGTTTATAAGCTAGCTGCTCAAATCAAGCGCAAGGATGAGCATAGAGACATCACGTAGGCAGATCTTGAAGTATTGCTGGATGGAAAATATAACTACGATCATGCTTGCCCAATTGTGCTTCTCACTTTTACCATGCCCTGATTATTGTTGAGTGGGGTGATCTAATTGACATTTATCGTGCGATTGGTAGCTATCTGCGTCTCGTTTCCATGAAATCCAGAGACCTGGAGCAATGAAAGCCACAGCTTACAATGTTGGACAACGAGTACCCCACATACGTGCGATCTTGAGTCTGAAAGATGTTGAGGAGGCAATAGCTCAAATCTCCCATCGATCACGAGCAGATCTAGTGGAATCCTCCCTTGTTCGAGTTGAAAACTACGGCTACGTGACAGAAGACCAACTTCACGTGATGAGGCGCTATCACGGCGCAAAGAAAGCCATTGCTGATGTAGAGCATACCTTTGCATGGGTCCGACAACTCGATAGTTCAGTAAGCTCGGTGCCACCATTTGACGATATGGATGCAACAACTGCGGTAAGAGTCGTATTTGCATTGACATTGAGTTCTACATAATGCTACCAGTAACTGACTTGTTTTGCTTGGTGGCCATTTAGATTGAAAGGATCCGACCTCTATCGTCATATAACCTTGCTACAACTATCCTTTGGAATGTTGCAATCACGGGATCTGATATCCTCGCTTTCGGTCGGACAGAGATGCTCAATACGACATGTGTCGTAGCGGGTCTATACACGTTACAGTCGCTCATCCCAGACGTGGGGATTATCAATCCTAGTTATTTTGACTTTGAGTTGTTGGAGCAAAAGAAGAAGGTGGCAGCAAGCTATCATGCTTTTACCTGCGATCTAAGGCCGAAAAACATCATTGGCATTATCAATATGCGCGACATGGATTGGGTTGGCGTGCACACTAACACTCAGACGAAGGAATACACGCTGTTTGATCCGCTTCAAGATCCTACAAGATTGAAGAAGCTAGAGGACAGAATTTGTGATGTGATTGAGCCGCTTCTTGGCCATGAGCTCTGTTACATTGACTTCGAGTCGTGCACCCAGCAAAATGGAAACTCGTGTGGTGTCTAGTGATTGGTAGTGTTGGAGGGACTGTCAGTTGGTTACCCTTGATTGTGCTGGTGCAAGTCACGAGACGGAACCGTAGTCGTTTCTCGACCAAGTTACTGCAACATGATCCGCCATACAAAAAATCGAGTTTGTTACCAAAAATACAAGCGATTTCGTACACAAAAACCACACCACTTTTCGTTTAAATTGGGTCTTTCATTCGGAAAAAAAATTTCCGTCTAAATTTGACCTGAGCACGAATTTAATAGTTTTTTATATATATTCGCGTAACCTATGGATCGGTCTTTTCAAATCCATGCCATATGGTCAGATTTACTTCGCGCCTTTTTTTTGGTAGCTCTAACATCAGCCCAAAATTTGGCGTTTTCCCGTTGCCGGTGGGAAAGAAAGACTGATACGGTAAAAACGAACCGGGGAAAGAGAAAAATTCACGGCAAACAGCTTTTTACCATGTCGATTTTACCGCGTCCGGTGGGAACCTGAATCAAGGGGTTAAGTTCGTGAACCTAAGAATTCGAACCTAATAGAAAAATGTCTTACATTTCCGTTTTAGACAGGGAATGTCTTATATTTTCGGAAGACCAAAGTTCAGGTTGAATGATGAGTCATCCATCACTGACAACGAAATAGCGACAAGAGCGAGAGTGCGAGCACGAGGAACCAACCTGGACAAATTCATGAACCATGAGTTAGGCAAGATGAACAATTTATCAAAGACAATGAAGTGATCCCCCATTGCGTCATATTGTAGCACACAGAAACGTGGTTACTGTTGACGAAGTCGAAGCGAGAGCGACCATGGCTCAACTCAACTTTGGAACTAGTTTTTTCGTTGCGACGGATACACATCTACATTAAACTCAGAGCAATTGCTCATTCTCTAAAAGGTTGCATAAGTTTATTCAATATTCATAATATCGGAACAAAAAACTATATTCATTATAAATGTTGAAAAGTGGATGATTCGATCCCCGTCCCGGCAGTGCTGGTGTCTTAAGTATGTCCCCTGGATATCACCATCATCAACCTATACGCAGCAAAAAGCACATGATAAAGAACTATTCTGATCTTGCCATCGCGAACGAGCTCGTATAGCGTTGTGGTTGGCGACAGCAAGGCCAATCTGGACCAAAAGCAACGTCCAAACGCTGAAAGCTAGTGCAATTGCACAAACATTAGTCGAAATTGAGAAACGATGTGGACCACTAAACTGTCTCTACTGTGGTCCATGCCTGTTGTCTACAGTCGCCAACAACAAAATCGTCAGACATTGCATGTTGTAGTGCGATCTCAATCTGCTGGCTTCATAGTTTGGTTGTAATAGCCTTCGGTCTCTTTGAGGAACCAGTCTCATTCATTATGCAATGCTCCGAAGTTTCAATTGAAAAGATCTCTTACCATAACTTCACGACTATGGACTCTGTATCATATGAGTCGCACCTTTGATCGCCTTCTTCTTGGCCTGGTTGTCGTGCTTGAAGAGTCCCTCGTCCATGGCCGCGCACGCGAGCACAACAAATGCTGAGTCGACGCCCGGTGCGATCTCAACGCAGTAAGCAGCGCTGCCGAACTTGATGTGCTTCTTGCCCGTGCGGTAGATCTTGGCGATCACTTCCCGTCCGCCGTTCATATAGCGATCGAGATATAGAAACGAGGCGCGCTGGCGCCAGACGCCCATGCAGCCGATGCGCGACTTGTTGCCCGTGATCGGGTGCTGGGTCTCGCCATGGAGCGGGTTCTGGTCGAGCGGAATGTACTTGGTCTCAAGCCGCGTGAGGTACTCGTCCAAGTCAGTGCCGATGTGGATATCAAACGCGTCCGTGTACGTGTACGTCTCGGTCATGTGGCCGGCCGTGATGCCAAACTTGTCCACGAGCCATTTCCGGGTCGTATCCTTGTCCTTGGGCTCGTGTTCGATGTGGCGCTTAAGCGTGTACACGACCTGGCCCGTGTGCTTGTCCTTGATCTCAAAGTCCTGGTCCAGCGCCCAGAACCGGTCCTGGAGCTCGAGCGTCACGCTGTGCGCGCTGCAGAACCGCTTGTGGATCGTGAAAGGGAATTTGCTCTGCTTCGGCAGCTCTGTCGCCAGATAGGCCTCTGTGGACGACGTGCCGCCCATAATGACGGTAAATCTCTTGCGCTCGAGCCGGCGAATCTGTGAATGCACAGCCCATCGCATCGTTGTGAGAATCCGAATCAGATTTGATTGAGGTCAGGATTAAACACATGGGTACAGTGGGTGCACTGCCTTGTGGTCCACAGCTTTCGAGATCAATAAGGTCTCATCTTGATAGTAGATACTCCCAAGATACAATAGCGGAGGCACTGATTAGCGTGCCACTGGGATTTAAAGAGGGGAAAAGAAACAAGATCAAATTGTGCACATGTATTTCTTCACACATATTGGAGATTGTGAATCAAAATTGGACGGCTCGCGCCCATGCAACTGCCAACGATCGCGCTGGGCGTGGGATCGATTGAACAATGTCACCAGCCACGCGCGCTTAGAAGCGGAGGTAGCGGTACTGTTTGTTGTTTTCTTCGTCGTCAGTGGCTTCAGCTCGTCGCCAGTTGCTGAAGAAACCGCCGCTCTTCTGCGATGTGTAACCCGATGGGTTAGCAGTCGTGGGGCAAGGAGTTTTGCTGTGACCAGACGAAGGCGTCGACGTAGTGGGGCAAGGAGTCTTGCTGTGGCTGAACGACGGGGACGAGGTAGTGGGGCAAGGAGTCTTGCTGTTACCGGACCAAGGAGTTTTGTCGCCACCAGACCAAGGCGAGCCGTGGCTGCCGCCGTTGTCACTCGAAGGGCATGGCGTCTTGTCGCCACCAGACCAAGGCGAGCCGTGGCTGCCGCTGTTGGCAGGAGTCGAGGGTGAGGGAGTCACGTCACCGCTGCCAGACGACGAAGGGGTTTCATCACTGCCGCTGCCGTACGAAGGCGTCGAGGGTGAAGGAGTGGCACCGCTGCCAGACGACGAAGGCGACACACTTCCGCTGCCACTGTTGGCAGGAGTCGAGGGCGAGGGAGTCACGTCACCGCTGCCAGACGACGAAGGCGACACACTTCCGCTGCCACTGTTGGAAGGAGTCGAAGGTGCGGGAGTCGGGTAGTTGTATGGTAGCGTTGGGCAAGGCGTGTCATCGCTGTCTGATCCAGTAGACGAACCGGTGGTCGGAGCCGGAGTCGGGTAGTTGTAAGGAAGCGTGGGGCAAGGCGTGTCATCACTATCGGATCCAGTGGACGAACCTGTAGTCGGAGCCGGCGTGGGGTAATTGTAAGGCAAAGTGGGACATGGGGTGTCATCGCTATCGTCCGATCCGGTGGTAGTGGTGGTAGAAGGCGTGGAGGCCGGCGTGCTAGCAGGTGTCTGCGTAGTAGTGGCAGCAGGCGTACCGGCAGGAGTTGCTGTCGTGGCAGCAGGAGTTGCCGTGGTTGTAGCAGGGGTGCTGCCAGCCGTGGGAGCTGGGGTATCTTCCTCGTTGTTGCCAACATCCGTCGGGGTGGAGGCAGGAGTGCTGACAGGGGTCGGCGTCTCGTTATCGCTACCAGAGCTCGGGGCAGGAGTCGGGTAGTTGTACGGGAGCGTGGGGCACGGCGTGTCATCGCTGTCCGAGCCAGCATCGGTGGTTGAAGGAGCTGGGGTCGGGTAGTTGTAAGGCAGCGTGGGACAAGGAGTATCATCGCTATCCGAGCCATCAGCCGAAGGAGCTCCCGTTGGGTAGTTGTATGACATCGTGGGGCACGGCGTGTCGTCGCTGTCCGAGCCATCAGCCGAAGGAGTCAACGTAGTCGTGGTAGCCGCAGGCGTAGTGGCCGGGTTCTCGCTGCCCGAACCAGTCGAAGGAGTCGTCGTGGTCGTGGCTGGCGTCGACACCGGAGTCTCGTAGTTACCGGAAGCTGACTCACTGTCACTGGCCGATGGAACCTCGACGTCGCTGCTGTCACCAACATCGCTTCTGCTGGGAGAAGTGGGAGTCGAAGGGCTGGGAGTCGCATCCGAGGACGGCACCTCAACGCTGCCGCTGCCACTGGGGCTCGACTCGACCGTGGGCGACGGAGTCACAACGTCGTTACTACCGCTGTCGCTAGGTACATCGCTGTCACTAGTGCTGCCGGAGTACGGGGTCGGAGCCGGAGTGGCATCCGAAGAAGAGCCAACGTTGCTGTCAGAGCCTTCACTCGGGGTTGGGGCAGGCGTGTCATCACCGCTGGATCCTTCTGAGGGCTGAGTCGGAGCCGGAGTAGCACCATCACTGGAGCCCTTTTCGCTCGGCGTCGGCGCCGGCGTGGCCTTGCTGCCATCACCCTTCTTCTCGCACGGCGTGGGCGAGGGGCTGGGGCACGGAGTCACAGCACCTGAAGCCGAGGACGGGCAAGGCGTGATCTCGGCGCCCTTGCTCGGGCACGGGGTCTCTGCTGTCTGGCTGATCTCGCCGGCCTGGCCGGGGTTGAAGTCACCAAGGTTGTTGAGGTCGTAAGCGCCGGCTACTGTGGCAGCAAGCGCCGCAACAACGATCGTCGAGTACACCTTCATGTTGTTACGTGCAGACAGAGGAACAGAGAGGAACGCTGATTACAGGAGGGACACACACGCGGACGACGAGTATGTGTAGGTGGGATGATCCACTTGCTTCGAGGCAGAGCGGATGGGAATCTTCGTCTGCTGGGGCGAGGAGGAAAGACACGACGGGAAGGAAACCGGCGCGCTCGAGCAGAAGAAAATTGGAGAATGCCGGGTAAAGGAGCCCTACGGCACAGAGATGAGCGGCTCTGAGTTTCCCTTTGGGCTGGTTGCCGCAGCCAGATGGTGCGCTGGCTTTCCCCCGGCTTTGCACGAAAACCAATGTACTTATCGGCTCGCAATAGCCCAAAGTACAAAGCAACGACAGAAGTTCGCCATCTGTCACAAAATGCGACTAGGGGGCGCACAAATTTGGTTTTACAGGTTGTTGATAGATACTTTCGCTATTGAAGACACCATCGATCCATACACGAAACATGCTGTTTTGCAGGTATAATTAGTTGGACACTAAGCCCTAGTCCACTGCAACTTGGGGAGCTCACTGTCTGATGAACGATTGGGCGATCGATCTTGGCTCTTTTTTCAGGAAACGAAGCACGGGAACAATTGAACTGGTTTAAGGAAAACATACGCACTGTGCCGTATCCTTTTCAGTTAAACCAACTTGAGAATGGCCGTGTGACCAAATCGACTGTTCCCACTGAAGTGGATATCTTTCCATCAGTCACCAACGAGTGTATTGTGACGGGTTGTATGGACATGACTTTCGTTGGTCCTGGCTCTGGGAGGGGTACGCAATACTGACGCGGTTCTGTGGCTCCGATTCGTCTGGCCAGGGACTCGCAGCGAGCCGATTCCACTTTTGCATTCCCGTAAGTGCAGAGCCGGGCCGTCTCGAACTGCTGCTGATTGCCGGTTGGTTAGAAGGAGCGCAGCGCAAAGCAACTGGCTTTCCTTCGCATCCTCTCCTTTACTAAGGTATGTTTCATACTCTTTTTAGGTGCGCTGGCGCAACAGCTGATGTTCGCGAACGAGATCAAAGACCATGATTCAGTGTACAGATATATCGAGATCTTGGATCTTGGGAAAAATAGAAACTTTTATTGAGCTGGCCTCTTGTGAGTATGGATATGCAGGCGCATATTGTTCTATACTATATGCGATTTCTTCTGAATTGACACACTTGACAACAAGAAGAGCAAGTAAAAGCGAGGGGGTAATTTACAGTAAGTACGCACGCACACACGCTTGCGGCCCTGGTGCTGCACCCACCGAGACTGATTTAATTTTTGTTCGTCGCCAGCAAATCCACGTACTTATTCAACTGATCACTGTACTGGTATCCAGTCACCATGGGCTCTGCACCAGTCTGCTGCTTCCTGGCGATCGCACTGGCTGGCCGTAAATTTTCAAAAATCCAGGCTCACGCAAAGCTTGTGTGGGTATTTTTCTGACCCAAATTGGCGACTGGCGTTACTTGCGTGGTCGCTGGAACTGCAAGGCTGGATGGATGAACAGATCAACAGAGACCTCATGCGTTTATGGAGCCATAGACATGTTGAAAGAGACAAGAAGGATAGACATGAGCAGTTTACAGTACTGTATGATTCGGCCAATACGTCTATGAGACGTTCTCATTAGACGACGTTATGCGAGCATTTTGGCTCACGCAACGATTTGAGAATAAAGGAGTTGCGCCATGTGGCGTAAACGTCTGTGCTCACCCCAATGATGCAATATCATCGAGCCGATTTTCACGAATATACTGACCAGTGATCAAGACGCTTGTAGGCTGTCCTTCATGGCGCATGCACACTGGCTGGCTCATGAACGCCTGTGGGATAAAGTAATTTTGTCCAAATCCTTTGCATCTCTTCCTGGATTTTGGATCCACCGCCAGAGTGCTTCAAGGCTGTGCTTGTGTTTGCGTCGGTTCGATGTGTAACTGTGTTCATGCCTAGCATAATATGATGCGCCCACACACACGCGTGCTCAAGAAACTGCGACTGTGGGAGAGCACAAGAGAACAACCACTGCCATCGAAATCACGATCACAACGCCACACAGGGATTGTTCTCTCTGACCTAATTTCTGGTATCTCAGTACATTGCCTTGCGTGACATGACAGTTACAATAGGTATCAGTAAATAAATGCATTGATATACGTTAATACGTACTTAAGGACGACGTGGAGACCAGAGTGGGAGGACGTGGGTGATGGATGCGAGGCGTGTGGATAGTTGACAAGCTCTTCATGCTCTGGGCATCCACAGCGTCAATTGATTGTGTGTCTGTTACACACAGACTCTGGGGTCGGTCTGATCTTTCGGATCTGGTCGCTGTGCTGGCCAACGTGGCGTTGTCGAAGTACTCGACACACTCCAATGGCTGCGCTGCTTCGGTTGGAGCTGCTATTATCGTTGGCCATCGTTGTGACGTTGGCGCATGCAGCTGGTGTGCGCAGCCAACAGCACTTAGTGCGCATTCCGCTGACCAACTATGACCAGATGCAGTTCTACGGCAAGATCAGCGTCGGCACGCCGCCGCAGGAGTTCACCGTCGTCTTCGATACAGGCTCGAGGTAAAGCGGGACGCTGTTGTATGCTGCTCAGTGAATCTACCGATGAATCTTGAACGTGGTGGTTGTGATAGTGACGTGTGGCTGCCAGAGTCTTCATGCGAGATCTGCACTGGCAAACGCCGCTTCGATCCTACAGCCTCCGCCTCGTACGTTCTGTTTGACATAAAGGAATTGCTATGCGCTCTCTCTCTTATACAAGTGACTCGATCCTGCTTGTGCATTTAGATATGAATCCGTTGACGCCATGTTCCAGCTTGAGTACGGCAGTGGGAATGCGTCCGGACATGTGATGAAGGAGACCATGTCGCTGGGGTCATTGAAACTCGCCAATGTCCGAATGGGTCGTGTGACGCGGACCAGCACTCAATTGCAACGTGTCAATGCCGATGGTGTCGTAGGTCTTGGTCTGGATGGTTTGGCGTTCATTACAAGACCGAGTCTGGTTGGTCTATCAACTGCGACAGTCACATCATCGCAAGCTCCGTCGACTGTGATGAATGCCTCTATATTGTCGTGCTTTTCGGTGTTTTTCAATGCGCTACCTGGGCATTTACCTCCATCGCAGCTCATTCTTGGTGGAGTCGACCCCTCCCTTGTGCGAACTACTAAGCCAACCTGGTTTTATTTTCCATTGATGCCGTACCCAGTTCCAGCACGACGCTCTCTTGGATTCTGGGCGATCGCTATGCAGCAAATGAGTGTCGTCACGAGGACCAAGAAGGAAGAGCTTAAGAGATTGGACCGTATGAATGGCGAGGCTTACAACGCGGTCCATTCAGTCGTTGCCAAGCACTCGATCGCTATTGTGGACTCCGGAACATCACTCATTTTGCTTCCTAAACTGGTATTTGATGCCACGATGGCAGGTATTCAACGCCATTTAAAGCAGCGATTCGGACAACAGATGGAGCCACACTCGTTCATGAGCAGTGGCTTCGCGTGCTCTCAGTGCACGCCAGAGATGTTTCCAGCACTGGTGTTCGCGTTTGAGCATCAAGAATCACTGAATGATGGTAGTTCAAGCATGAAAACAAAGACACTGATGCTCCAAGGCAGTGACTACGTCCGCTGCGACGGTCTTATATGTGCACCTCAGCTGGATGTACATTCATTGTCATTCACCAACAAGCAGCAAGGACAGGGGAACGACCCTGGAAGCAGAGAAAACACGATCGTTCTTGGTGCAATCTTCATGCGAGCGTATTACACGGTCTTTGATGCCGCTGAAGGTCGCGTGGGTTTTGCTTGTGCATCAACTGGCCGATGCCTGGGAGGACTGAACCCGCACCTGCAATTCCAGTCGCTTGGCGAAATCGACTCCGGACTCGTGGTCTGGTGCCAGATCTATTCCTGGGTCGGAGCATTCTTGTTCTTTGTAGCTGCATTTGCGATCATCCGGACGTTGTTCACGGAATGTTTCATTGTGGAAAGCGGCATAGAAGATCTGAAAATCACAAAAGTAGCGGTAGAGGAAGTCGACGCTCAAGCTGTTGAAGTGCTTGTCGAGCCAATGGACGAGCTGCTGTCGGTCGTCTCACACCGCAAGAGCAGCATTTGCCAAGATGTGTAGAATAGTAGACGCGGGTAGCAAATCGCTTGATAGGTTGTGTACAGTTTGTTAATTTATATTGGAGATGCCACGATTACAAGATCGAGTGCAACGAGCATTTCTAGTTGCGTGAGTTTAGGACCGATCCTTGAATTGAAGTCAGGGCTCGGAAGGCTGAGAGGATTGATTTCCATTCATGAAGATTGTCTACTGAATTAGCTTTCACCTGGCTCCAGAAATTCCCACTCCGGTTAGTACCGGTAGATCAACTTGAAGTAGCCCGTCTTCGAATGTAAACTGTTCTGGTGCATTTGCACTGAAGACTGCACTGTAATCCATTCATTAACTTGAATGATTTGTATCTACAGTGTCTTGGCCATAGTACACATGTTGCTTGGCCACTGTCAACTTTTTGTTCAGCTCTTGTAGGTGCATGAAAGTACTTCAAGAGGATACTCTTATGTGTCTTAAATAGAGGTTGTACAGTATCTATGTGTATGGGAAATGTTGCGCGAAGGTACGGCGGGCCCACCCCCAGTCAGTCGCCCCCCATGCTTCCCAGCACCAGCAGGTCAAAGGGGGCGCTGCAAGACACGACTGCGACGACTGCTATGGACCACCGGCGGCGCTCGCACGCTGCGTTCTCCTCGCCCACACCTTCCTCTGCTGCGCACGACGTGGATGCGCGCATCACGATCCCAATGGCGTCCACGGTGTCCACCTTGACGCACCGGCCGTCCCGCGGCGGCTCTACGGCCAATGGCAAGCCGAGCGAGTTGCTGCTGCGCTCTGGCATCTCCAAGTACCGCAGTCTCAGCGTCAAGAACAGCAACTCCAGTGGCGCTAGCAATGCAGCCGAGTCCCAGGGCGGCAACGCCAGCGGCAGAGCGTACACACGCGGCAAGCAACTGATGGACCAGAAGCAGTATGCCGCCGCCATTCCGTTTTTCTCGGACGCATTGTTGTATGCGACCAACAGCGGACAAAGCAGCCAGTCAAGCACCAAGAAGCAATCGCATCAAGGCAGCGGATTGTCCGCTGCTTCCGCGCTTAAGATCTATCTGCAGCGCGGAACGTGCTACTTGACTGCGCAACGGTATCAAGCTGCTGTGGAAGACTTCACGCGCGTGATCGAGGCGACGCCTGGCCAGCCTGCTCTGTACGCTAAGCGAGCGAGAGCGCACGCCAAGCTGCAGCTTTACACTGAGGCGCTGGCAGACTACCACGAGGTTATTGAGAGCCTGGCCTCGTCGCCGACTTTGGAATTCGCTGGTGGCCATGCACAGACAGAGCTGCGCAATCTGCTGCTGGAGAGAGCGCACGTGTACCACCAGATGAACAACCAGACCAAGGCACTGAGCGATCTGACGCGAGCTGAGCAAGCGGACGGCACGCGCGATGCCACACTGTACTACCAACGGTCTCAGATCTACGTGCATATCCACCAACCGACGCTGGCGCTGCAGGATCTGGATCGCGTTCTGGAGCTTCGAAACGACGATGTATTAGATGAAAGCCACGGTAGTGATGACGCGCTACAGGTCCAGCCTGTGCTGCCAACGAGTTTGTTGGATATCCTGCTTGAGCACGCCAAGCTGACGCAGCAGATCGCCTATGAGAATGAAGCTCAGCAACGCAAGGACGTGGAGTTGTTGGCTGTGGAACAAGGCGAGTCATCAAGGTCGGCCATTACGCGCGACCAGCACGGAAATGGTCCTCCTGAGGGCTACAAAAGCAGCGATGCACGTGCGCTGCTGCATCGGGCGATTACCGATTACACGCAGATTCTGGCCATGGATCCCGATCACATCGAAGCGTTGCACAAGCGAGGCCAGGCATACGGGTTTCTGGAAGACTACGACCACGCTTTTGCCGATTTTATGGAAGCACTGCGTTGTGAACCTGGCGATTTTGAAGTGCACATGTCACGCGCTAAACTGTTCCAACAGCAAGGGCGGCTGCCAGATGCCATCAAGGAGGTCACGCATGTTATTGAGGTGAATGGGTTCTTTGTGGACGCTCTTTTTTTCCGAGCTCGACTATTTGAGCAGACAGAAGACTGGACCAAGGCTCGACTGGACTACTCTTCGATCATTGAAGCGCAGTTGGATGTGCAGGGCGTTTCCACTGTCAGTTCAACTACACTGACAGCAAATAGCTCTGGACGCAACAGCAGCAAGCCAAACAGCCAGAAGGGATCCAATGGCAAGCCCAGTGTCCCTCCACTGCCGCCACCGCCAGTCGTGTTGCCCAAGAAGACGAGCGACATCGCTGCGCAAGCACTTCTGTTGCGAGCGCGAATATCTCTCCATCAAGAGGATTTTGAAAATGCTGCGGCAGATTATGAGCGTATTCTGAAGTCGAATCCGAATCATTTGGAGGCCCAGCTGGAGAAACAAGAAACCCAAGCCAAGAAAATCGAGTTTGAGAATCGGAAACAGCAGGAGGCACTCATGTGGCTGGAAGAGAAGCAGATGCTGGAGGAACAACAGGGCGCAGGCGTGGATGCGGTTGGCAAAGAGCAGCAAAATCGAAATGGGGCTGCGACTGGAAAAGCAAAGAAGAAGAAGAAGAAGAAAAAGAAAAAACCGAATCATTCCGCTTACGTGCTGCTTGTGGACGAAGAAGAAGAGGAAGATGCTGCGAAAGCTACGACGACTGTGGCAACAGAGAGCAATCTTTCGCAAGAGGCTGAAGAACAGGACACAGCGAAAGCTGATAGCGAAAGCGAATTACAAATACCTGCTCATGAAGATGAGCCAGTGACGACTTCTTCTACTGTATCTCGAGTATACGTAGCTATAACGCGTGACGAAGCTTGTGAAAGCATGTGGGAGCAAGCGGATGAACCGATTGAAATGAGGCACCGGCAACGAATGCGATGGCGGGAATTGGAAGAAGAAGAGCTAGAGGAAGAATTCAGTAGAGATGAAGATATTTTGGAAGTGAAGGTAATTCATGAAACTGAAAAGCCAAATGACGCTATAGTTGACGAAGTAGAAGACGAGAATGGCGAAGAAGACACTGGGGGCTCCACTACTGATTCTGTTGGAGCCCCAAGTACCGTTCGTGAAGTGCTGGTGGATGATAAATATCTGAAGAAGCGACAAAAGCAACTAGAAAAGCTGCGTGCTAATTTTCTAGAAGTGTGCTTGACTCGCGATCGAATAGCAATCGAGGAAGTTATGGAGCGTGCAGAGCGCAAACAAATGAGTGAACAGCTGAGTATCGAGATTGAACGCGCAAAAGAAATCTTGGAATCGATTCAAAAGCAGCAAGAAGATGTAGCAAAGACAATCCAGTCATCATTGCGCTCCGCTGGTTTTATCGATATCGAGTCGTCTGAGACAGTGGAGGCTGAACCGGTTTCTCCGCCAAGACAGAAGTCGAGTGATACATCTCAGACCAAGGAATCATCGATATATCCGGAAGACGAAGACGCTACAACAACTGCCAGCAAGCCTTCTTCCCTTGTCATTCGACCATTTGCTTATGGCCAAGCATTGCAGCAAGCTGAACAACATCAGCATCAGCAATTGTTGCATCATCAACGGCTATTGCAAGAAAAAGATGCAGAAATCGCGTATCTGCGCGATTTATTGTCACAAGCAAACCGCGCAGCATCTATTGAGCAGCATGATCATCTTGTAGAAGATAGCATGACTGGTGGCTTGGCGTCTTTGCGTACTAATTTTCCGCATCACGCACTACGTGCGATGGAATCTCGTGTGATGCAGTTAGTGAATATCATGGGGCCAAGCCCTGAGGCTGATCATGTTCGGTTCAAAATTTTATCCTTTGTCCATCGAGTGCTCGAAGCGAATTTCCCGCCTACGACTCCGATATTATTTTTCCCGATGGGCTCCTTCCCCATGAAGACGTATCTGCCATCTGCGGATCTGGATGTGTGTCTGCTTTTGCCGAAAGAGTTGGAACCGACATGGCATTTCGCAGTGCTACATGCACTTTGTCTGGCTGGTAGTGGCCATCCCGACGTCTTGGCCGACACAGCACCGATTATGAACGGATCACCCAATGGCAAACGCGTCACGCCCCCATCAGTGAGCCCGACTACTCCATCCATGGGACCACCCACGCATACTGTGCGTAACGTGAGCTTTATCAATGCCGATGTGCGTGTGATCAAGTGTACCATTGACAACGTCGCTGTGGATGTGACTGCGAACCGCACAGGTGCGCTAGGTGCGCTGGTTTTGCTGGATGCCATGGATGTGCGTGTGAGTCAGCAGCACTTGCTCAAGAAGAGTCTGATCCTGATCAAATCGTGGTGTCTCCATGAAAGTGGTGCGTACTCAAGCCAAGCATCATCCCTATCGACTCTACGAGGAAAATCCATGGGCGGACAAAGCGTGCTCGGCTCAAGTAATGGCGCGCTGTCTACCTATGCGATTAACTCGATTGTTATTTCGCTGTTCAACGAGTACGGCTCGAGCCTTACACATCCACTGCAAGCTTTGTACCTGTTTCTCGACCGAATGGCCGAGTTTCCATGGCACGATTCCGCTATGACAGTGCATGGCCCGGTCCCGCTCAACTCGCTGCCCACAATGCCTCTTCGCAAAGCTGTCCGCAAGCGTGATCCGCACCGGAATTCGAGCGTTTTCTTGGACTTTGACGAAGTGGATCAGATGCGGCTGCGATTACAGGACCAGTTTGGTGGCTTCGAGTCTTCTGGTGGCGCAACAGTTGGCGGGTCTTCTCCTACGCTGGTGAATGGCAGCGGCGGACTCAAGATGTTTCCCATTCGCGTATGCAATATTGTGGATCCACTGGACCCGCACAACAATCTCGGTCGCAGTGTCTCGGCCGATTCATTCCCGTTGATAAAGCGCGCATGTCGAATGGGTCGGAACCGCCTCGGTCGGATGCTGGTGTCTACTTCTTCATCCGCCACGGACGTCGATGAGTTCTTTATGAATTGCTGTGCTCTATATGCGCGTGGTGATGGCTGGCGACCGGATCTGCTGGTGCATCCGCGTCAAACATGGCATGGCGTCAGTGCCAGCAGCAGTCCGTCATCTGTAGGCAGTGATATCGATGAACAGCGATGGCAGTCGATCGTACCGGATGTGCTGCATTACCCAGTGATCCCGACCGCGGTTGTTCCTCCATTTGCTGTCACCCCAGCCGTGACAACGCCGCCATGGAGTCCGCCACCAGCTCACCACCATCATCACCATCACAATGCACCAAGACAGCAGCACTGAAAAACTCCTACAAGACCGCTATAGACTTATTTATTGGCCACGAATGCACTGAGAGACAGGCAATCAATCAATTAATACACTGGGTTCACAATTCCGACACATTTGGACATTCGCTTTTTTTTCTCAGAACACAATCTCGCTTTGGGGAATAAATCAGCCAACGAGAGCGTAATCACTTGTGATTGGCAACTGATCGGTGCCATAAACGGGACCGCTTTATTCTTTTTTCTTTTTACCCAGCAGCTCAGTATAGTGAGATTCAGTCCATCATCCACGTCCAGCGACGTACACTTCTCCTCTGCCCGCCATGCACAACGTGTTCGCTAAGCGCCGCAGCCGTGGGCTCTCGCATGCCAACGCTGGCGACGTCATTAAGGTGCGCGCTTCGCTGTCAGGGCCGAGCGGACCTGCGTCGGACGACATCGCAGCGCCCAAGCAGCTCTCACCCGTGCTCCAGCGGCTAGACCAGGTCTCGCTCGAGCTTGACGTTGAGGCACGTCACAGTGGCGAGGACGTGCGCTACGTCATGATTGTACGCCACACGAGCGCACACGTCAAGTGGAAGCACGCTCGCTCGTTGGACGAGTATCACGCGTTCCGCGATCGGCTGCTCGAGTCGCTCCATCATGGCCATTTTTGCGACGCCGGCTGCGTCTGGCTCGAGAGCTTCCTGCGCACGTCCTTCCCGTCACGGATGACGGCGTTCAGCTTCGGCCATAGCGCGCTTGAGAGGCGGCGCGAAGCGCTCGAGACCGTGATTCACACGGTGCACCAGTTCGTGCTCTCGCGCGTGAACCAGAGTTGTCATATCGTCACAACCTTCGTGGCGCAGACGCTGCTGGAGTTTGTCTATGGCGAGGTCGTGGACGATAGGCATGCGTTGCAGATGGACAAGGCGGCCAGCATCTCGCCTCCCAAGTCCGACAACTCGATCGAGCTTTCCAGACAAAGCATCAATGGCACCATGCTGGTCGAGGCACCGGCACAAGCCGCTCCAGAATCCACGACACTCTGTGCGATCTGCGCCATCCCCATGGGCGCCAAGGAGGCTTACGTCATGAAGCTGCGCTGCGGCCATCGCTTCCACGACGAATGCATCCTGCCCAAGCTCAACGAGGTGCTGGCCTGTCCAACGTGCGGCCAATGCGACATCGTGAGCTGAATGAGTATTAAGATCGCAGTGGGCCAAGAGTCTAGAACTGTTTTTGCAGTGGTCTACACTATCTTATAATCTATTTCCTCCTGTTTGTGTGGATTGAACGCCTACAACTATTATTACTACTATATAAGATCCTCCGATAGATCCAGAAGAATTCTGATGAGGGGCTAATTGCAAAGCCACTATAAGAGCCTTCAGCGGTACACTAGCATATTAAGGAGATCACCAATAAGTCGGTCTTGTGATTTCGCATATGAAGTATAGGAGAAAATGAGCGTACAGCATTGGCTTATGCAGATCGATGAGCTTGGAACGCAAACCCGACAATACGGTAGTGGACGTAAAATACTGCATCCGATCAGTGGAAATCTCTATTAATAGCAACTATGAATATTGGCAATCAAACAACCGAAATATGTTTTTGTCGATCGCCGCTCCTTCCTTCACAGGCTCTCAACGTCTTGCTCACTCTGGCTGTCACCACTTGGCACGGATACTCCACAATGTGGTAGGAGATCATCGAAAGTATGATCGAAAGAGCGTACGCTGAGTAGTATCGATCGTGGTCGTTGGTCTGCGAGCGAATGCTCTCTGAGTAGATCACAAAGCTGTGCAGCATGTAGAACGAGAAGCTGATCTTGCCCAGAAACCGCAGTACGT
>JAADVW010000217.1:0-47926 GCA_023335875.1 Elongisporangium prolatum | reverse complement strand
CCGTATCACGACGGAGACGGGCGACTCGCAGCCGCTCATCATGTGGGATCAGCTCACTCCGGCGGCGCGCGCGGCTCTCCAGAACACGAACTTTGGCGACGCGAATGTGCCCATGAAAGACGGCAAATTCGAGCAAAAGCTTCGTGAGGCCTTCTTTAAGTAAAATGCTTTCGCGGTCGACCTGTACTTGCATAGTGCTACTACTACATAGTACATCATATTCGAATCAAATAGCTTTGATTTACTCCAGTTTATCACGTGAAACCAGGATTTAAAGTGTGAGCCAGGCGTGGCACTATCACGAAAACCTGGGGCTGGATTTCTTTGTCTTTAAAGCTGTCATAGCTGGAACTCCGCCACCACGCCGCGATGATCCGAGGCGTACACTGGGCTCTGCCCATGCAACATCCCGACGTCCGTGGGGAAGCTAAGCGTGTCTTCTGTCGGCGCCTGGCCAATGATCTCGCACGTCTTCACGCGAACTTTGCCACGGTATAGCACAAAGTCAATGCGTTTGACTGGGTTGTCGCTCGGAAACGTGAAGCGCGTGAGCCGGTCCACAAGATCAGGAGATCGTGGATGGGCTTCCTTGTGTTTTTCCAGCCACGCGTCCTTCAGATCTGTCTTGTGACCAAGCAGCTCCGCGTCTCCACGCAGGAACTCGATTCCTCTGGACTGCGGCTCGGCGTTCAAATCGCCCAGCAGCACTTGCGTCTCGCCTTTGCCTTGGCGCATGTAGTTCCAGATCTCGACCATGGTCTGCTCTCGAGAGCGCTCACTGAGCGATAAGTGGGTCACGTAGATGTCCACGAGTCCATAATGTGGCACGTCGATGAGTGCGTGGAGGCAGAGGCGCTGGTGTGCGTCGTTCGGGTCGTTTGGATCGCGACTGAGCAGCAAGAAGTCCGTCTCGACGATGGGGAACTTGGAGAAGATCGCTGGCCCTTCCTCAATGCGTTCGTACGGAGAGCGTTCATTCAAGTAACTCATGGCTGGCTGATAGACGTACTGGAAGCCGGGCAATCGCTTAGCGAGATGTTGCACTTGTGCATGGTTGCCTCGGCCGCCAAACGTGCCGTCATATCTCACTTCCTGAAAGCCTACAATGTTCGCATGTGATTCTCTCACGAACGACGCCAGGTGGTTGATCCGCTTCGCGTATTGGTGCCACCGCCGGTCGCGGCCGTAGACCTCAGTGGACGGATTCGTGTTCCAGATATTGTAGGATAGAATACGAAGCGCCTTGGAGCTCTGCTCGTCACATGAAGCTCCAGTGCTAGCCTCATCGCCACAAATCAATGCTGTGGAGTCCCCAGCCAACTGATCTAGAGGCGAGAACGTGTGCTGAAACAGATTGTGCGTACCGTCGCGATCCAGACCCACGACCACTTGGTGACGAAGGTTGAACTTGACGTCGTCCAGCGTCAGATAGAAGTTGATGCCGAAGGTGACGTGGCTCTTGAAGCGGCCACTTTGGCCGAACGCATCAGAGTATCGATGCACCACGACCATCTCTGTCGCGCCGTTGTCGCCTGTGACCTTAAGCGGCAGCACGAGAGCTCGTGTGATGGCGATTGACGGCGACAGATGCACGAGTTGCTGGCTCTTGATCGCTGCGACGGCGCTGGCGAGCGCTGCTTGCACACTCGTGTCCTCTTCAGGCCGCTGGGGAAAAACCGGGTCCAGTAGAATGCTACCACAAAGTAGCACGTTCTTGTGCTCCACGTCTGGAGCCAACTGGAACAGGTTCATGGTCTCGAACTGCTGCCGTGGCTGCTTGATGCCGCCGGGTCTGGAGGCCAAGTATTGGCCTGAGAAGTCCGGTCCGCTGGGCAGCGGAGGCCAGAAATCCCACCGCTGGAGGTTCTCGTGGCTGTCGCGAGCTGCTTGACCATGGGAGACGAAGACCGAGGCCAGCAGCAGTAGCAGCAGATAGACCATCAGACTCGTCGTGATGCGGATCCCCTCGATCCAAATGATACGGTACCACTAGAAATGGTACAATGCCGAAAATTGCGTGGACAACGCTAAATTAAGCAGGTCACTGAACAACCGAACATTCGAGCAAAAATTGGCCCTCTCGATTAATCCAGTTTCAATACCGGTATCGAAGATGTCAACATGCAATATCAAAGGAAGTGTACAGTACTGTTTTGTTTTCTCATTACTGATCACTCCTCGTACACACAGTAATACGATGCTAAGGCGCATATCTTTATTATGAAGCACAGAAACCCTGAAAAGCGTCGCAAATTGGAGATCATCGAGTGGCGCTTTTGCGCAGGTGATTTCACGTAACTGCTTCAGGTCCAGAAGTGCCGCTATTCCGTATCAATGAGTGCGCATGAAATTATGGATCCAGTGGTCAGTGGCACATTGTAATATACGAGATAACGTTAGGCAGATCCGTGGTGTTGGCGACTGTCATTAAGCGCCAAGGCGCTTTTAAAATTAGCACCTGGTCCTTTAACGCAAGCATCAGAATCTCCTACATTTGGCCAATTCCGGCAGAAATTCATGATCAACCTCAGTGCAGCAATGTATATGTAATGCTAGGATGAAGTAGCGCAGGATGTTAAATGCTCATTTTCGGTTTGTGCGAATTGGCCAAAGCTACATTACCGAATCACATTTCTATAAATTAATAAATTTGGCATCACACAATTTGATGTACTGATGCATTATTAGAGGTGGGTTAGACAGTTTCAAATCGTACCGTGCTGCACAAAAGTGCAAACATAACTACTAACTTGCTCTAAATGCACTGCCTGGCTCTTTCTTATGAGACCAGCAGTGAAATGATTGCTCGCTCGAGTGACGCCAGAGGATCTCCAATCCGCAATGTTAGAAGAGCCCTGTTTCCTCAATAAAAATTGCAAAACGACTATGTGGCGCGTCTTGAGCTGCCTCAGCAACCTCCTTTGAACCCACAACGCAAAACTTCGAAATCTCGTCTCGCGTTCAACACTGAGTTGAACCCTTCGCCTTGGTCACATTTTTCAGTGCGTGGGTTCTCTCATCCACTTTTCTCCTTTTTTCCCAATTGTGGTGCGTTTTTTACGACATACGGAATCTTATCCTCCCCAAAATTTGTATTTTATATTTTTTACGTACTTTCCCGCAATCATTGACGCCGAATTCTGATTCGTCCCCAGAACAAATCTATTTGGACTAAAGTACTGTATACCCAATCGCTCTTGTCGGCTATAAGCGATCCCTGAAAGAATGCTCTCGACACGCTTCAAAGAGCGTCTCTGACGTCGCTCTGTTCGGTCGGTCGTGTCCTTTGAGATCCTTTCTGCAACGTATGGCCGTTACGATGGAGCGAGCGCGAGCTTTTCCCTCGCCGTTCTTTTCCCCAAATTCTTGAGCATACAAACTTCAAGTCACGGGATCAGATTTGACAAATCTATAAACGATCGTAAAGTACCGTAAACGTTCAGTCCGTAAAATACGGCCGTCGTTCCCCGTCCATCGCACTCGCTCCTTGCTCATTCCACATCGCCCCCGTCCAGAAGCAGGAACGAACGATGATCAAGGCGCTGCTGCTAGCGGCGGCGTCCATGCTGGCGCTGGCCCAGGCTGCGAGCATCTCGGGCACGCTTGCTGGCTACGAGATCTCATCGGCCGAGCTGGGCTCGTGCCGGCTCAAGGGCATCTCGACCTCGAGCACTAATTACAAGTACTACGCCTCGGTCTCGGCCAAGGACGTGTCGCTCAACGCCGGCTGCTCACGCTGCATCGACGTGACGCTCTCGAACAACGCGAGCGCCAAGATTACGGCCTACGTCGTGGATGTCAGCTCCAGCAGCTCCTCGGGCTCGGTCAAGCTCTCGGATTCGGGCATGACAGCACTTGGCGTGGACACAGAGTCGACGACCACCAAGGTGAGCTACCAGTTTGTGGCCTGCCCGTCGTCGTTCCTCTCGGGCAACATTAAGGCCTGCCTCATGGAGGGTGGCTCGAACGCGTACATCCCGCTGCAGTTCTACAACGCCAAGCAGATCATCACGAACGTGACCATCGACGGCTTCGTGGCCACTATGAGCTCGGACTCGTATCTGTTCTCTGTGACCACGGGCGTAGGTGACAACAACAGCACGTCCTGGTACAAGACCGTGACGGTGTCCATGGCCAACAGCGGCTCGGGCAATAACGTCTCGGGCACGTTTGAGTTCAACACGAGCTCGAGCTGCGCCACATCCGACGTGCAGTTCGCGACCGCGGGCTCGCTGGCCGATTCCTCTGCGTCGTCGGACGACGGCAATACCTCCTCGTCCAGCGTCTCGTCTAGCAGCCTCGCGGCTATCCTGGGAGGCATCTTTGGGGGAATCGCTGCTGTGCTCATTGTCGTCATTCTGGTCATCATGATCCGTCGTCGTCGGTTCTCGAGCCCGGACGACGGTACTCCCAAGGACGAAGGCATGGCCGCGCTCTCGCCCAAGGTCAAGGCTGCCGGAGCAGTCAGCGCATTCGGCTCTAGCTATGACGACGATGACGCCGCGGCCGCCCAGGCCATGTCGAGCCACACGGACCCGGACTCGCCATCGAACGAGTACCTCGCGGCTGGCACGCCTGCGGCCGTGGCCAAGGCCGCAGGGATGGCCGCACCCAAGGAGACAATCGTGCCTGTGCCTGTGTCTGTGCAGGAGGCCAAGCCGCCCGTCCGTGAGGTCGAGCCGCAGCCTCGCTCGACCTTCCGCTTCAGCCGCAACCCATCGACCAGTCCCCGCCGGTCCAGCATTAACCCCGTGAAGAGCTCCGTACCGCCAGTGGCGACGCTGCCTCCGCCCGTCGTCCCGGTCTACCACGAACCTGCCGAGGAGGAAGACCGCTCGAGCTTCGACATCGACGACATGCGCGAGTCGGAAGCCAACCACACGGCGGAGCGCGAGGTCTCGCGAGGCCGATACCCGTCGTACGACGAAAGCAACAACGCTGGCCAGTACAATGCGCCGTATTCGTACGGAGCGCAGACCGTCACGTCTCCGCAGAGCTACGTGCGTGCGACTTCGCTGCGTCGGAACACCGGCTCCCGTCCCAGTCGCGTCTCGAGCCAAGTGGCAGCTCCGCGTAACAACGGAACCACGTTCAGCGATGCGTCCACGACCTCGTTTGCGCAGCCGCGCAGTGGGACTTCGTACTCGGATGCGCCGACTTCTTACGCAGCTGGAGCTCCGCAGCGCGGTCCCTTGACCTATAGCGACGCCAACTCGTCCACGGAAGCTCCGCGTAGCGCGACTACGTACTCCGACGTGCCCAGCTCGTACGCGGCGCCCAACTCGAACGAAGGCCCGTACGATTCGGCTCGAGGGCCCAGCGACTTCTCGAACTCGTATCGGGGGAGCACAAGCGGCGGCTACAGCCGCGATTCACTCAACATTCTTGGGTACCCCTACGCGAAGAAGAGCTCGAGAAACGTATCCCAGAACTAAGCTCACAGGCTGACCGTAATGCTAGAGTTGGCCTTCCTCATTCATTTGTATTTGTAACCACGCGCTAATATTGCACCACTTCTACTACATACTAGTACTATCTTGTCGAAACATGGTGGAGCAGCACTGGAGTCAATACAGTTATTACGTACAGTACTAAGTTAGTAGTGGTACTACTAAACTATCCCAGAAGAGAGACCGACTTAATGGAAGAGTACAAATCTATTTATTTGCCGTATTTGTGGCGGTGGAGCGCGTCCGGCAGCCGGCTGAGCACCTTAAGCCACGGAGTCTCGACCACAAGCATCTCATTGGCGTCCAAAAAGTCCACAAAGGAGAGCGGTCGGTACCGGTTCACGACCTGACACAGATCGTCCTGGTCGTTGCTCTCGTCCTCTGTGACGTTCTTGCCATCGGACTCGGTGCCCACGCTGATGGCGCGTCGGCGCTGCTTCTTGGCCGCTGCGCTCGCGTGCGTGTTGCTGTGCGTGTCGCCCATGTTGATCTGGTACAGACTGGACTGCGAGTACAGATAGAGGAAGTCTGGGTGCGCCGGGTCAAAGGTCATGCCCTTGACGTTCTTGCCCTCGACCAGCGCCTTGGGGAACTGCTCGTGGTGCTCGCGGTACCAATCCGAGAGACCCTTTTTCTCCACGTCGTAGCAGATGACGCTGTTCGAGACCAGCGTGACCACGAGCGTCTTGCCCGACGGGTTGAAGCCGAGGCTTGTGTGGGTCTCCGTGGGACGTGGCAAGTGACAATACAGCAACATGGAGTCCAGGTTATAGATGCTGATGTTGTTGGCGGCGTCGCCTGTGGCCAGCCACTGGCCGTCGAGCGAGATCGAAAGCGACAGGATGGGCGAGGCCGTGCTGTCGATGGACGTGACGTTGAACGTCTTGAGGATCTCCATCTTGGTCAAATCCAGCACGCGGATCATCTGCGAGTCCGAAGCGATCACGAGACGCGTCGAGTCGGGCGAGAACACGAGCACACGGGCCGAATCGGTCGCAGCAGCAGCCGGCAGAGCAAGCTTGCGAGGCTGGAAGCCCTTGGCGGCGTCTAACGAGAACAGCTTGAGCTCCTTTGGTGTCGAGCACGCGACAAATCCTCCGTTGGGCGCGAGCGCCGAGCACGCAATGTTGTATCGGTCGCTGATCTGAAGCTCCAGCAACAACTTCTGCTGGTGATTGTTGCTCAGGTCGGCCGTGGAGGGAGCCAACTGCCACAGGTCGAGCGAAGTGGGCTTTTGCACCAGCAGCACACGCTTCTCGCTGGCAAGAGAGATGGTTCCGCGGTACGGCATGGACGCGATCTTGGTGGGGCGGTGCAGGTTGAAGCTCTTGGCGCTGTACCACACGAGCTGCGTGTCGATTCCGCCCGAGACAACCATGGGCCGGTTCCCAGCGGATACGGCGAGCGCACGGACATCGTGACTGTGCGCTCGATGGCTGTAGGAGTACGCCCAGGTACTCTCTGTACCAGCAATGCGCTTGTACTCGACCACCTGGTTGTCCACCCCGGAGGCGTACAACACCGAGTTGGTCTTGTCCACGCAGAGCGCGAGCACGTCTGCTGTCAGATGCGAGAACTTGTGCGTGAGAGTGCCCGTGCGTCCGTCCCACATGCTCAGGTGGCCGTGCGAGTCGCCGCTGACGACAGTGAGATCGTCTAGCACCAGCAGCGACCAGACCACGCACTTCTGCTTGGCCAGGCTCTCGAGCGTGATACGTGAGTCGTTGCGGCCGGACTGGGTATTCCAGCTGAAGATCACGCCGTCTTCGCTGCCGGAAAACATCTTGTTGGAGCCCACGTGCCACGCGAGCGAGACGACGCGACGGCCTGTGGTTACAAAGCCCTTGTGGAAGTAGAGCGCGTCGTCAGCGAACGCAAACAGGCGAATACGGCCGTCTTCGCAGCCCACAGCCAGCGTCTGCGCCTCGTCATTGACAGCCATGCACCAGATGGGGCCGCCGTTCGAATCCGTGACGTTCTTCTTGCATAGGAACTGGAAGTCCAGCTCCCAGAGCGTGCCGTCAAGCGAGCCCACAAAGAGGCGCTGCGAGGCCGACCAAACCATGGCCGAGATCTTGCTTTGCGCCGACCCAGTGATCACGTACAGCAAGTGCCACTTGCGGCCCACCTGCCAGATCTCCACGTCGCCGTTGGCGCGCGCCACAGCCAATTGCGCGTTGTTCGGGCTAAAGCACATCACGTCCACCGCTTCAGGCATCCAATCCACAAAACGGCAGCGGTGCACACGCAGCGCCGTGGCCGAGGCCGAGACTTCAACCTGCAGCTGTTCATCTGCCTTGCGCTTGCGGCCATTGGCCGACACTCCATTGACTGCGGAAGGCATGGCGCTCGAAGGGAATTGGAGCTGCTCAAAGCGGCGCCGACTGGGCTCGCTCCTGTTTGGTTGGCGCTCAGAACCTGAACTAACGAAACGATTGCTCATTGGATAAAATGCAGCACCAACAATAGAACCACCCAATGTCACGATTGTCATTCCAGACGGATCATTGGGTGATTGACAAACCCAAACAAATGTGTGCGTTGATACCGGTCCAAAAACGGTTGTTTTTGCCAAAGGAGGCTTGTAATTGAGCTGTTGTAGCTTGCGTTTGACGCAATCGCCCATTTTCAACGTCAACTGGAGATGGCGACTGTGACCACGACCCGCGGCGCATTCCTGGCGCCTGCGCTGGTGTCCATGAGCACGTGCTTCGTGAACCTGCCTCGCGCCTTCGTGCAGGCCTTCATCAACGGCCCAGACATGGTACACTGCAATGCGTCAAGCGTCTTTGCCTTGATCCTGGACTGATTGCAGTGTGTTGCTGCATTAGACTGGCAGTGGCTCCACTATACTGGAGCTTTCGTGGGAGACGACCGATGGATACGTGCAGCGCGTGTGCATTGGATGGGTCGGAGGCTTGACAAAGGATGCAGGGATGCGCAGGTACGAAATGACGTATTGGCAATTGACGCATTGATTCTATCTGACGCTTCGTGGTATTTTCTCTATAGCGACGTGATTGAGATGTCGGCAGAGTTTGCGCGCTGTTTGGGAATTGTGAGCTGCCTTTAACAGTAACGCAAACCATGGTGTTGTGCTTTGATGCTGACGCTTCGTGCTTGTGTCTTGGCAGCGAGAGCATTTGGAGAAGTTCCCGCAAGCATTTCTTGGTGTGCACGTCGTGGAGTCCATTCCCATTGCTCGTCAGGTGAACGTTGAGCCTTGCTCAGCTGACGACTGGGAACTCATTCAGCTGCACGCGGGTCTTCTCGAAGCCGAACTCTTGCGTCAGGTGAGTGAGACATTGGGGCGACTGCGTGTTCATCCTCTATTCAAGGACCGCTGGTTTTATTACGCGCAGATCTGCGTCGTGAATGACAAACAAGTGACGCCCATTTGGGTGCACCAGAATATCCTGATTCGCATTCGCATTTCCTTACCAATTGGCATGTACGTTTCGATGGCGCACTGTATATAACTCTAGACGGATCTTAACCCATTGCGTTTTTTTTAATAATATTCTGATATTTCGATAGTGAGCACGCTCGACTTTCTCCAAACACAGAAGTCATTGTGGCACCTAATGAGCGAAAGCAGAAAACAGACGAGACTGCAGTCAACCCTGAGTTTTATTACGAGCCTTCTCCTGTTCTCGTAGTTCAGGTTTGTTTTCTACTAGCAGACTTGATCCGTTATCTGCAAGTTGGTCTAAGCGTTTATTCTTGATATTGTGCTACTAAGGATGGTACTAATCAGTCACCCGATGAAGTTTGGATTCATCCTCAAACTCTGGCCCTGCTTGATGGAGCATTGCTTCCGAATGCCATAAATGACAGCCATGAGCCTCTCGTTATCGCTATCTGGAGCACAACAATCATTGCTCTCTCAGAGGGCAATGATCCTGAACAGCCAGAAACAACTCACTTCGGGTATGTCTACTTTGGCGTCTAAAGTATTGCGTTTGTGTTTACGTGACGTTGTTTATACCTCAATTACAGGAAAAAATGTCTGGTAGCGCGCTTGAAATGCTCAAATAGTGTCGTCAGAGGCCATGTCATGTTGAATTCGCTGATGGCCACTTCACTCGACGTTTCTGCTCATTCGGCAATCCAACTGCGAGTTCTTCGGTTTCCAGACCATACTCCATTACGCATTGCCTTGAAGGTAGATTCAGATCTCTTCGATGGGTTTTCCAGCGCTAGCGTATCTGAGAGTATTCGATATGCGTTTGTCAATTGGATGAGCACTCTTCCGGAAGGATTGGTGCTTCATTCGGGAAGCATGGTTCGTTTTCATCTTGATCAAGATGTTTTCGTGGAAGCAATTGTTCATGTCGAATATGAACAAGAAGACCGGGTGGACGAGAAGGAGGTTGAAGGTGCGAAAAACTATCTGATTTGATACGTTGCGGTTGTGTAGCTAACAACTTTATCATGTGAAGATTTCCCAATTGGGGCACTGGAAAAGTACTCTGTGCTTGGTGGACGTCATGGAACCATGATTCAAGTGCAGCAAGTTGATATCGTGACTGGCACTGACGTAGAAAAAACGATGCTGAAGAAGCTCCATGCGAAGGACGACGTGGAATCAGACATGATTACGCGCGCTATGCTCGAGCTATCTCGAAAGGGAAAGCCGTATGATCAAGCAAAGGCAGCGATTCGGTCACTAATCTACCGTGATGCGAGCACGAGTCGCGTCCTTCTTGGAACGCGGCCACCAGGCTCCTCTTTTGTCCACGGCAATCGCGGAAGCGGAAAGACTACTATTTTGCATGCGCTAGCAAAGGAACTCGAAGAGGATCGCCAGTGTTTCACGTATAACATCTTCGTGGATTGCCGAAACCTGCGCGGCCTGAAGATGGAGTCTGTCAAGGGCAAGCTGAAAGAAGTTTTCGAAGATGCTTCCACTCACGCACCGTCCGTCATCATTCTGGATAATCTTGATGCGCTGGTTCCAGAAGAAGAAGAGTCAGCTGGCGCGGCCAACGAACAAGCGCGACGACTAGCTGAACTGATCGTTATCCTGATGCAGCAAAATCGAGACCGCATGTGGAAGACGACACTTGAACTTCATGCCTCTTGCAAACGTGAGCTTGCAGCCATTAAACGGCTCCAGAACCTACAAAAGGAGGCCAAGATGGAATTGCTTTCTACTGTCGGTGCAGCGATGGCGAAGAAAAGCGTTGCGATTATTGCTGCGTCACGATCTGATTCGAGCATCCACAAAACGTTGCGTTGCTGTGGGCTCTTTGATCGACCGATCCAAGTCACATCACCTGACGCAGCTCAGCGTGAGTCAATCATCCGCGAGATGCTGGTGATGAAAACTCAGTCTAGCAAGCACAACGATATTTTATTGGATCCAATCATCGATTTTGGTCTCTTGGCTTCTTTGACTGAAGGATACAGTCTGCGTGATCTCTCGAGCGCGACGGATCGAACTCTGCATCAAACGTTTGCCCGCTGCGCTCGCCAAGCCAGAAAAAGTCTTCGTTGCTCTGATAGCACGTTAAAGATTGTGCAAAACGATTTTGTGGATGGAATCAAGGGATTTCAACCGACAGCGCTTATTGGAGTGGATCTCTTCAAGAGCTCAGTGAAATGGAGTGATGTTGGCGGTTTGCTGCAAGTGCGCACAGTGCTGAAGGATACACTGGAGCTGCCCGCTCGCTATGGCAAGCTTTACGACAACGCTCCGATCAAGTTGCCTGCTGGTATGCTGCTTTATGGCCCCCCGGGTTGCGGCAAGACACTTCTAGCAAGTGCTGTTGCGAACGAGTGTGGTCTGAATTTCATCAGCGTCAAGGGGCCAGAAGTGCTGAACAAGTACATTGGTGCAAGTGAACAGGCAATTCGGGATTTGTTTGCCCGAGCAGCGGCAGCGGCTCCTTCTGTTCTGTTTCTGGATGAGTTTGACTCAATAGCTCCTCGTCGTGGAGCAGATAACACTGGCGTGACAGATCGTCTCGTGAACCAGTTGCTGACTTTCCTTGATGGTGTTGAAGGCAGAAAGGTATGTGGGCTCATGCTTGCGCATTAAGTGGATGGATCGCATTTACTTACTTGGTTACTGCTGTGTGTCCAGGGAGTTTACGTCTTGGCCGCGACAAGTCGCCCGGATATGATTGATCCTGCTCTCTTGCGTCCAGGTCGTTTGGATAAGTCTCTTTACTGCGGTAAGGCTTTGCGGGGTTTTGATTGCAGAATGTACTGGGCCTCATGCGTTTCTTGTACTCATTCTTGCAGGATTTCCTACGGAAGAGGAACGCTTAGACATTCTTCGCGCTGTGGCCAAAGACATGACACTTGATGAAGAGGCTGAGGCTTATCTAAGCGTCATTGCAAGTGCTCCGAAGAGTTCTCACTTTTCTGGAGCAGATCTTCAAGCGGTACGAACGTGTTATCGATACATCTCATTGATTGTCTGCTTAATTATGAGTTCTTAATGTCCAGATCATGTCTTCGGCTCAATTGGAGTTGGTCCATGACAAGCTCAATGCTCACAACGAATCGTCTGAGTGCGTTGTTCGTTAATTGAGCTGGTTGCCGAGTCGGTCGATCTCATATTTGCTTGGTTGTTGTAGTGTACTTACAAAGCGTCACGTCCAGTCTGCATTCGAAAGCGCAAAGCCTTCCATGTCCGAGTCTGCACGCCGGCAGTTTGATTCCATGTATGCCGGCTTTTCGAAGGCCCGCAACACAGACTTTGCTGTTGCGACATCCGATGCCACGGCGACGAGTGCGACTCTCAAGTCTCCCATCACGCACCAGCGCACCGCCTTAGCGTGATCGATCGTCTGATCGTAGGAAACAACAGATTTGGACGAAGGAAGGTAGCGGTCTGGCGATATAAAGATAAGGATTCTGTCGCATCCGGTGATTTAGTCCTTGGACCAACCGGTCCTAGACGTTCTCTCGTGTCAGTTTCCGGCCAAGGCGAGATGCTCTGTTCTCAGTTAATAATCAAGGCTTATACGGAGGCTCGGTAAAGCCTGTGCCCACTCTAACGACGTTTTCCGAGTTGCTGGCTGTCCGCCATTCAAGGAGCACCGATGGATATTTGGAATCATTGGCCTTCAACTCGGCGAACAAATCCGGCGACAGTGAGCTTGGATCCTTCACCAGTGGCCGCCTTCTTACGGACGAGCAGAACGCAGCGAAGATGGCCCAAACCACGATCAACGCAGTCCCAATACCTGTCAACACGATACTTTCAGCCGGGATGGACACTGTGAGACTGAATTTCTGCACATTGCCGGCAAACGTCAGCGTGAACGGCCAACTGGATGGCCCTAGCGCCAGTTTATTCCGGACCACGCCGTTCTGGAAGAGGAAGTACATGCCCGCAGTGTACGACGGCTGCAGTCCGTTGTCCATATAGTAGTGGTTGTTCACGATATGGTTCAGATAATCCTCGACCGAGTCGGAACAGTTGCCGCCGCTGGTCGCGTTCCGCCAAAAGCGCTTGGGGAAGTTGTACCAGAGCAGCAGGTCTCCTTTCTGCGTGTACTCGTCGTCTTCTGCAGGCATGGCCAGCGTCATCAGCGAGACCCAGCGCGTGGCCGTGCCGAAACCCAGATACGAACCGCCGTACTCGGTGTAATCGTACTCAAACGGACTAAGGTTGTCTACAGGAATGTCCTGTTCACCGACTAGTATCACTTGATCGTAATCGCCCTTGCTGGTGAATGCGCCGTTGATGGGAAGATCCATGAGGTAATCCAGTCCACGACAGTTGCCGTCGCCGGCCAAACAGGTCGCATTGAAATACTGTGCGAAATCCACGATATCCCACGAAAGGCGGCCGACTGTGAGTGAATAGACTTTGCGAGGGTTCACAATCGTCGCGCGGTTGTCGTCCAGCGGAGTCCGCACTGCGTCTGGCGCTGGATCGTCGTACATGGCGTCGCCCTCGATCCTGCTGCCGAGACTCATGATCCACATGGACGTGGTGGATCTATTGTAGCACTGCCAAATCTGCAGCACGTCCGACGCTGACAGATTGCCTCCAGGCGCGTAGTAAAAGTACTCAAGCATGAATTCTTCCGAGCCATCGGCATTCAGACACACGGCGGCGGCTTTGATCTGAGGGAACGGCTGGTAATCATTGCCGAAGCTGTCGATCTCTTGCGTCCTCGGCATCACACAAAGCGCTCGATTCGGCCCGCAATCGGCCGAGATGTCCAGATCGTAGTAAATATCGCTTGCATTGCCTGACTTCGAACTGTTGGCGAAGACCGCAGTGGCTGTCGTGTTCTCGATCAGCGTCTGGTTATCGCTGCTCAGAATGAGCTTGCGGTAGTAGAAATTCTTGCGCAACATTACGTCGAACGTCACGGCGTCAAACACGATGCTTTCCCAGATATTGGAGTGGGAGAACGTGATGTTGCCTTCCTCAGCCGAGAGCTCGGTGCTGCTACTGAGGGACTTTTTAAACAGCGCGCGGGTGGCTTTGTAGAACCATTTCATCTCGTTCGCATCGCTTGAATCCGGTGGAAAGAGATCCAACAAATCACTGGCGCTGACTGTGTGCACAGGGCAATCGGCCAACTCTGTGCCATTTGGCACGATATCGGGTTCCATCTTTTCCCTGATTAAGCCAGAGATATTGAATGGCAGGCTTTCAGGGTCAAACCAGCGCAAGAAGAACCGCGAGACGTGCATGGCATGGATGAACACGTTCGCAGCAGTGGTGATGGCCATTGGCATAGACGCGTTCGAAAGACTGGGGGCGCCCTTGAGAGACATGACATACGAATCGGTATGGATGTACAGATTAGAAGGAAGCATCGTGCTCTGCCAAGATCGCAGCGGAAAGCCAAAGCTTTGCACCAGACCCATCGCGAATTGGGACGAGTCCAGCTGTCCGTCGTCATTGCGTTCGCACACTGGAGCGGTCTTGAGCACGATCGATGACACGACGTTGCGCAATACCGTATTGGTGATGTAGTTCGAGCCGGCTTCTGTGATGAGATGCGAGACGTTGGTCTCCCAGATCTTCATGGCGTCCAGCGCGTCTGTGTTGGCTCGCATGTCGCTGGCTGTAATCCTCGGCTGGATGCCCTGAGAGACCATCTGCACGTTCACAGCGTTGTATCCATTGTTAATGAGGAATTTGATGAGTGCCAGGATCGCGATCATCATGAATTGCATCTTGTAGCTCATCTTGGACCGCACGTACTGCTTGGAGGCGAATACCATGACACACGCTGGGATCATGGCACCCAGAGCCCACTCCATTGGCGATCCATACAAAGACACAATGGAACTAGAGATCGCGTTGAATCGAGAGCGCTTGCTTTCCAGAGTATCGGCGTCGTATTCCGTCGAATAGAACGACTGAACGATCACGCCATTGCCCCAGAACGGCAGCATGCTGGCTACCACCACCACGGCCAAGACCACGGCCATGGTTAAGAGTCGGCCAGATCGCAGCTCGATTGCTTGGGGGTAGTCCATTCTCGATTCAACACCAGAAGCTGTCTTCGTCCCTTTTGCGTAATGGCAACAATCCTGAAGCGTCGATCGGAAGGTCTTCCAACGGACAGGTGCGGCGCTTGGCTCAGCAGTCGTAAGCTTGGTAACGGATCGTAAGTGTCTGCTGCAGCATTTTTGAGGCTCAAAGGGACGCCGGTTACTAGGCCGTAGCAAATTTCACCCTGTTGAAGAGTTTCAAATCGGGTTTCAGCAACGAAACCCAATGGGTCGGAGTGTAGGAGGCACAAGATTCCTGGTTTCTTTATAGGAAAAACTCTGGAAATTCAACCAAATACCAATCTCTTTATGAGAAAAAAAACGTTGAAATTTATGATTGGATACTGGATTTACGCATTGCTTCTATGAATGAATGTTATAGGCGAATCTGTGACTCCCTATAGTCGATTCTGTTATTATTGCGGTGCTTCTTGGGTTTCTTTGATGACTGTTGGCAGGTCTGTGGGTTTCACAGCTCTCTCCATCAAGCTGATCTCATCCAACTTGACTAGATTCCCATCGACTTGACAGTTGATCAACCAAGAAATCTTCAGGACTGCAATTCTCGCTGCTGACACATTGTACGAGCTCTTTATTAGCTCTCGCTTGCCACAGCAGGTCCAGAACATCGAGACCCACCAGACGCAATAAAGAACGCCGTCTCGAGCCAGAACGATTGATCAGTTCGAGAGTATCTATTTGAGGCAAACACCTTAAAGAACACGGACACAAAAGAGTCCAGCATATAGTCTACGGGAATTCCCACAAGCGACACGATTGACGTGTTGCAATCAGACAGAAGAATGCCCGTGGTCTCCGCATTGAACGCAGTCGATTTATAAGAGTAACCCTCCACTCCATTCATGAACACAGTGATAATAGTCAACACGAAAGCCACAACAACTGTGCCCACGGATAGGAGCTCCGTGCGGAGCTTCACGGTCGCTGCTTCGGCTCTTTTTGGCGGATTCATGGCCAAGAGACCGACCAGCGTTGGGTCCTCCGGTAACTGATGGGTTGGGTCGTGTGCCATGTGCGCTTTAAATCGACGATTGGGTCAGCACTATCCTGTTAGCGTGACCAGCAGTAGTTTCGCACCAATCCAACAAGAATCGCGTCAGTTCAAGCGCGAGAGCAAGGAAGGGGTTGATCAAAAACTGCTTTTCTGATGCTGCCTTTGTCGTTACCCGGAAATGGAATCTCAATCTAGGAGTAAAATTATCGTCTAAACTTCTATGTTTCTTCCTTGGCGTCAATTTTAATATGATTGCCGTTGAAATGAAAATCGAGGAGCCACGAAATCTTCATCCCTGCGAGTCTGTCTGCTGAAACTGTGCTCGAGTTCTTTATCACCGCCCTTGTACCGAAGCAGGACCAGATCATTGCAGCCGCAGTGACAATGTATACGATGCCAATACCGATAAACGATAGTCCGGCACTCCATATCGGAGTTGACACGACTACCGTTGTCCATGGCACATTTCCATCAAATGCAAGCGTCAAAGCGGATCCTGTTGTTGTTTGGTTCGTGATATCGCGAACAACTCCGTTCTGGAACAAGAAGTAAAGTCCTGAAACATAAGCAGACTGCATTCCGTGGCCCATGAAAAAGTGATTGTTGACCACGTGATTCAAATGGTCTTCTGCTGACAACGAGCAGTTCTCGCCTCTGCGCACTTGAGAGCTCCAATCCCCATAATTAGCGATATGATACCGCAATATCACGTCGCCTTTTCGCGAGTACATGGCATCTTCTGCTGGCGTAGAGAGCGACATGAGTGGGACCCAACGCGTAGCTGTGCTGCTATTACCACTATAAGTGCCTCCAGATTCGGTGCTGTTGTATGCGAAAGGCTCGAGACGATGCATTGGGATGCTGTCTTCAGCCACTAAAACGTACTTCCCCAGTTCGTTCGACTTTCTAAACGAGTCAAGCTGCTCATACCGCATTCCGCGGCATTTCCCAGTCCCTGCAGAGCAAGTCGCATTAAATTCTGGCTCAAAGTCGATCGTGTCCCAGGCAAAGCGCCCCACAGTCAATGAATAAATCTTGCGCGGGTTCACAATGGTCGCGCGATGAATGTCGAGCGATGGGTTTGCGGTGTCTGGAGCTGGTCTATCGTACATATCATCAGCAACGATTCGACTACCGAAGCTGACAATCCACATGGACGAAGAAGACTTATTGTTACAGGCCCAAGCAGCCTCCAGATGCGTATCCAATGGACTGGAAGGGTCTGCATAATAGATATAATCGATCTGGAAATCTTCGGTTCCAAGAGAATTCAAGCAAATCGCTGTAGCTTTGATCTGTGGATTTGGCTGGTACTCATTTCCGTCGCTGTCGTACTCCTGCACTCTTGGCAGCACGCACGAGTACGGATACGGCCCACAATCAGCTCTCACGTCGAGGTCAAAATAGATGTCACTCGTGTTACCAGCGTTGGAGATGTCCGTATAGGTCTCAGTGGCCTGTGTATCCTCTATCAATTCTTCAGAATCAAAACCGAGTACCAATTTCCGATAGTAAAAGTTCCGACGCAGAGGAACTTCAAACGTTACCGCATCAAACGTGATGTTTTGGCCGACTAGAACGTGCGTAAACTCCATTAAGGCTTCATTCTGTGAGATATTGACAGCTGAACCAAGAGAATTGCCAAACAAGCCACGCGCTGACTCCAGAAACCATTCCACTTGGTCAAAACTACTCGTAGATGGTTTCGTAAGATTCAACAACTCGGCTGCAGAGATCGAGTGTGTGGGTCGAGAGATAGAGCTGCTGATATCCGGTTGCTTGTGATCCTGGATCAAGCCTGTGACGTTAAATGGCATGCTTTTGTTGTTAAACCAGCGGAAAAAGTGTCGAGAAATGTGCAAGCCATGGATAAACACATTGGTCGCCATTTGCAGTGTCATTCCAGTGCCTAGAAACGCAGTTGATGACTCGGAAAGAGAGTCCGAACCATTCACAGAAATGCTGCAAGACGCTCCACTTGCAATACAATTCGACACACCGACCCATTGCTGCCAATCGCGAATCGGAAAGCCGAAACTCTGTACTAATCCGTCAGCAAATCCGGACGTATCGTTCATTCCAAAACTGTGCGAGCATGTCGGAGCTGCTTTCAAAACAATCGGCACGATCACATTGCGGAGCACAGTGTTAGTGACGACATTGCAATCGTCGTCTTCGAACGCAATATTCGAAACGTTAGTGGAGATCTCGGACAAGAAATCGACCGTAGAAGTGCTTATTCGAATGTCGCTGTCGTTCATGAAGGGCACGACGCCCTTGGGGGAAGCCTGTACGTTGATGCCGTTGTAGCCGTTGCTCAGCAGATACGTACACGCAGTCGGGATCAGAAACAGCAAGAGCTTGAGACCTGGCGATCGATTTTCTTTCACGTAGCCTTCTGATGCGAACGCCATGAAGAACACAGAGATCAACGAGCTGAGCAGGAAGTCCACTGGGATACCGAAGAGTGACACGACGGAACTGACCATTATAGTGTAGGCCGCCTGCAGGTTGTCCAGGCCGTCAGCATCGTATGAAGCCGAAGGAAAGGATTCCAATTCAAATCCGTTCATGCATGTCATCATGCTTGCCAACACGATACCAGCGAATGCCAAAGCCGCCCATGTGAGTCGACCTGGACGAAGCTTCACGGTCATGAACCCAGAGGCGACGGGGTCGATGGCGACGACTACAGCCACAGGTCGGACTTGATCGTCCGCCATCGGTAATGCGAAATGCAGAATGCTGGCTCAAAAAGCCATTTACTTCCGCCAGAGGGTTTCAAATTGAACCACTCGGTCTGGATATAAATACTCTCAAATTGGTTTATTAAAAGGCCGAGCTGTTTAAGCTCAAATATTCGGCCGTTCGGACTGCGGAATGTCATCGAAGTTTGGGAAAGTAAGAGTGATTGTCCGACCGAAAAAACTCATGCCATGCGATCTCCCAAGACTCTTGAGAGGTCGCAAAAACTCAGTTTCCTCGCTAAATAAAAGTCTCTTCTGGGCCAAAAAAACTTGCTTATACACCACCGACTTGAGGCTGAGACTTTTTCTCTTGGCGTAAAAGATGAAGGCCTTTATGTTCAAAACAGCTCTATGCCACCTTTCATGTGGCACATGCCTGCCACACCATCGTCCTGAACAGATCTTTTCAGTAAAATCCCATTTCAGCCAATCAGCATCTAGTGTGTCCATGTGGCTTATATTACTCACGCTATAAATGCAGTGGCTTCAGGACCCACTGTCCGTGCTCCTCGTCTGTCCAGATCGCTGGACGACGCACAGAATGAGCTTTTGGCGATCTTTCTTCCACACACTGGCTTCATAAGCAGCAGATTCGCGTTCTACCCACAAGTGACATAAGCAGTAACGCGTAAGAAATGCATTACAGTGAGCGGCGGCCTTGCCACCATACAATTGAATGATCGTCGGCCTCTGTTACCGTATCCTCCATGAGCTGCGGAGTCAAGTCGTTCTCATTTCTAAATCTTGGTCCAACCTTCTAAGTCGAGGTACTTTCCTCTCGTTACTCCCACGACGATGTACGACATTGAGAACGTTCGCATCCCAATAACCATCCGCGTACGGCAGCTCCGGGTTCTCCTCGTCTCCATCGTGTTCTGCGCTGCTGTGTTGGCACTTCTGTTGGTGTTTTACGGCCAAACCATCGTGCTGACGTCGTTTCTGGCGTCGGACAGGACACCAAACGAACAGCTGGAGATCTTGGAGGACTACAACTCGTATGTGGCGATTGTGACGTCCGCAGTAGCGCTGCCTGTAATGTGGTTGGCGTCTGTGCTGCTGCCAGTAGCTTTCCTCTGTCTTGCGCCTGGCCGCGTAATGGACGTGGATCAAACGTTGCTGACCAAGATCGTGATTACCGTTGCTACTATCATCGTCGAGTACCTGTTAATCAACGTCTTCATGGGTGTCTTCGTGCAAACAGCATCCGAGACTCTGGTGCCAACCATCGCGACTAGTGATCTGTCATTGGGAGTAAGTGCAGAGATCGCGTATCTGCTGCTGAATGCCACAAGTGTCTCGAAGCTTGTTTCTGAAAACAAGGCAAACAACTCGATTGGAAACACCGTGCTGCGCAATGCGATCTCTCCAGCCGTCTTTGATTGGACACCAGTCTGTGAAGCTGGCCAACCAGTCTCTAGTACGGACACAGTGTTGCAGAGCTTTGGCTTCCCGCAGCACGAGTGGCAGAGTACGATGTTGCCCTTTGCGCTCCCCAACGAGTCCTTAACGATCTCGCCCAGTGACGATGACGAAGAAGACGCGAGCGTCAATCTGCCCATGAACATTACTCGCGCGGCCAATCTGCTCATCAATGCGCTGCACATGTCGCGCCAGTTCTTTCGATGGTTTGACAACACCAGCCAGCCGTTCAACATAACGACGCTTGTAGAAGACAACCTCCAGCCTGACAATAAAACCAACACAACCTTTGATCAGTCAGACACTCACTCGGTCTTGGCTAGTGAGCTGCTGAACCTCATTCCGCCCCAAGACGTCCCAGAGAATGTGCACACCAATTGGTTCGTTGGCGCCGCGCGGGACCTCTTCCAGGCCTCTCTCCATGGTGCTGTGAACATCTCGAAAGACGAAAGCAATCTGACGTTTTCCCACGTGAACATCTCCGACTTGCTGACGTTTGACGCTGTGACGTTGGACATTCCGTTGCGAAAGAACTTCTTCTACCGCAAGCTCATCCAGAATGAGAATTCGAACGCTTTGACTGCTGATGCGAATGCGACTGCGCTGTATTCGAATTTGACGAACTCTGGCGACTCTAACAACGTTTTCTACGATCTGGACATCACAATCGACTGTGGAGCCAATGTTGGTGTCTGTGTGATGCCGCATGTCCAAGAGTACGATGGGAACGGGAACGAATACCAGCCCAAGACTCAGATCAAAGCACTTGCAATCTGTCTCAATGACAACGGAGAAGAAGACTTCCAGATTGACTACAGCTACACATCCACTGCCGATGGACCGAATGTCTCTTGGGTCTGCCCGACAACATCGTCGACTTCAATGTGGATCGTCAGTCTGGGAATGCGAGTAGCTGGCGATGCCATGTACCAGCATCCTGCACCTGATGACACTGCGACAGCTCTGGACCGAAATCGAGTCAGGATCGTCAACCCACGCAAGATCTACTCTTTGACTGTTGGGCGTCTGGGCTGGAATACGATTTACTTAGCGCAAGAGTACAATGCTGCGTGCCGACAAGGTCCTGAGCACTGCCAAGGACTTCGCTTTGAGCTCACAAATGAAAACGCCAGCTCTTCAGCAGAAGGAGGAACAAAGAAGCACCTCATTCTGGGCAAGTCCAGCATCCCAATCCACCGATTGAGTCCATTTGCGTACAATTCCACTGAATCAGACGCTTGGAGAAACACACAATGGACTCCTCTGATGACTCTGACTTCGTCTGATGAAGGAGAAAATCCGAAGGGAAATTTGCTACTGAGCCACAACTTCAAATCAGTCAACTGGAGCTCAAACGCCAAGGGAGTCAACTGTTCGGCCTCAGCTGAAGCGTATCTGCACCAAGTCGTGGACAACCACTACTACATAGAGTCTGGACTACAGCCTGCGTACACGTCGGCATTATTCTTCCTCTTCCAAAGCGGTGTGGTCCGAAGCGTTGTCACTCCTTTAGATGCTGTGTCCACACTGAGCTTTGATGGCAACCAAAAATGGATCCACCTGACGATCGACGTTCCACCACTCAGCTTGTTCCTCACTGTCTTGGGCGTCGGCAGTTTGTTTCTGCTGACGATCTTGATCGTGAGCAAGACCTGCACCAAGGCCCATGCCAGCTACGGACTGCGGCACCCGCAGTTCATCTCGGCCGACATGGTCACACAGATGATGTTCAATGAGGCCAAGTACCCGCCGCTGCTGCTGGTGCGCAATTTCGACAACGTATTCATGGTTGGCCAAAGCGATTCGATCACCAACTTTAAGGTCGACGGCATCACAGTGCGCCACTCGTGGAAGGGCGAGCCGTTCGCTTTGCCTGTTGATAATATGCTCATCCTGGACGGCGGACTGTCCTGCCGAACGTCGCAATGGCCGTACCATCGATCGGACGACGAGGTCTCGCGCCAGAGTATCGTGCAAATGCTGTAAGACTCGCGCAATGAATTTTATTTTTATGATAAGCAATGCTTAAATAGATAACGCAGAATGCCATTTCGGCTTGATATTGAGGAATTACGTTTGCATGATGTACGGGTTTCCGGCCTTGGGACTGAAATGTTCTGCGCTTGTAGAAGCGTTGTATTGATCCATCTTGACATCCAGCGGCAGAGTGATGGTAGCACCTGTGTCTTCATTGCGCAACTGAATACATTCAATCCGGAATTTCTGGAACGAACCATTGACTCCGACTGTATCAAAGCGTCGGTCCAACAGCGTTGGTGGGTACTTGGCGTCGTTCCTCATCATGTCGGCCACCATGTCGATCGTGAACTCCTTTGGCTGTTTAAGCAACGACCGTTGCCCACAGCGTGAGAAAACCATCGCACAAATGGCGGCAAGAACGATCAAGCCCACGCCGGTGAAGGTGATGATGAGGCTTTTCACTGGAATCAATACAGTCACGTTCATCCACTGCTCGTTGCCGTCGAATGCGAGACTCGTTAGAGTGCCGTCTTCGGTCATGTTCACGATCTCACGGATGATGCCGTTCTGGAAGAGGAAGTACATGCCCGAGGTGTACGACGCTTGCAGTCCGTGGTCCATGTAATAGTGATTGTTCACAATGTGGTTCAGGAAATCCTCGGCTGAATCCGAGCAATTGTGGCTACTGAGCAATCCAGAGCTCCATGACACGTTGCCAAAGTTGTATGCAAGCAGCACGTCCCCCTTCTGTGAGTACACGGCGTCTTCCGCAGGCGTAGCCAGAGTCATGAGCGAAACCCAACGAGTGGCCGAGCCAAAGCCGTCGTAAGATCCGCCGATCTCGGTGTCGTTGTACATGAATGGACTGAGATCGTCAACTGGGATGCTGCTCTCTCCCACAAGCATAAACTGGTTGTACGACGCGTTGGAAGTATTGCTGAATAGACCTGCCACTGGAACGTCCATGAGATACTCCAATCCACGACATCCGAGTTCTCCTTCTAAGCAAGTCGCATTGAAGTCTGCTGCAAAGTCATTGAGCTCCCATCCCACACGGACGACCGTGAGATGGTAAATCTTGCGTGGATTCACGATAGTTGAGCGATTGCCATCGAGCGGAGTCACGGTGGCGTCAGGTGCGGGGCTGTCGTACATGGCGTCGCCTTCGATCCGACTTCCAAGGCTCACGATGTACATGGATGTGGTAGACTTGTTGTTGCAGGCCCATGCAGAATCCACGATAGTGTTAGATACGTTTCCATCCACCACATAATAGTCGTAGAAAATCTGGAAGTCTTCAGTGCCATTGGCATTCAAGCAGATTGCGGTGGCCTTGATCTGCGGATCAGGCTGGTACTCGCTGCCGTAGTAATCGTACTCCTGCACTCGGGGCATCACGCAAAGTCCTGGATTCGGTCCACAATCGGCCGACATATCCAGGTCGTAGTAGATATCGCCGACCGAATCCGCATTCGTTGCGTTGGTGTAAAATGCTGTGGCTTCTTTGTCTTCGACTAGAACATCCGAATCTTCATCAAAAATGAGCTTCCGGTAGTAGAAATTCCGGCGCAACGGCACTTCGAACGTCACGGCGTCGAATGTGATGTTATAGCCACCGTCGATATCTCCGTGCCAGAACTCCATCGTTGCATCATCAGGAGCGATGTCCACACCAGTGGCAAGCGACTTCCTGAACAGGTCTCGAGCAGCTCCAAGGAACCACTCGACTTCATTCGCATCGCTGGAGGCAGGAAGGACCAGGTCTAACAGCTCTGCAGCAGGAACAGTGTACACCGGTACACTGGAATCGTTGCTGGAGACTGCATCCGGTACTTGGCGGTTTTGGACCAAACCTGAGATGTTGAAAGGAGCGCTGTCAGCGTCGAACCAGCGGAAGAAGAAGCGTGACACGTGAACGCCATGAATGAACAGGTTGGAGGCTGTGCTCACTGTCATTGGCAGCACAGCGGCAGAGAAGTCGGTCGTGTTGTCTCCAAGTAAAACTTGGTACGTGTACTCCGAAACAAACAGATTCGATGGAAGCATCGTGCTCTGCCATGAGCGGGCCGGGAACCCGTAGCTTTGCACCAGCCCAGTGGCGAATTGCGACGTGTCGGCAGTGCTATTGTCACTGCGCTTGCAAACTGGAGGGGTCTTTAGAACGATTGGAGCCAGTACATTGCGCAACACAGTGTTGGTCATGACGTTGTCGCCTACTTCCGTGACGAGTTGCGATACGTTGGTCGTAGCACTCAGCATCACGTCGAGTGCGTCCGTATTGGCCTTCATGTCGCTTGCGGCAATGTACGGTCTCAGCTGCTCAGCCACGATCTGCACGTTGACAGCTTGGAACCCGTTGTTGATGAGGTACTTGATGCCCATTTCGATGCCCATGAACGCTGCGCCCACTACGAACGCTTGTTCAGTCTGCACGTGATGGCCAGACGCAAGTGCAAGGAAGCAGACGGGGACTATGGCACCGAGCGCCCATTCGGTCGGCGTGTTGAACGCGGACACGATGCTGCTGGACTTCGAGTTGTAGTCGTCGCGGAGCTCGTTTTGCTGGTCCTTGGTCTTTTCTGTGGACAGGAACGAGTCGATGACCAAACCATCGCCAGCGAAAGGCACCATGAGCAGGAGCAGAGCTGCTGCAAACGTGATGACCATGAGCGCCAAGCGATGATAGCGCAGCTGAATCGTGACGGGGGCGGCCGCCATCACTGGAGCAGCCTCGTGGTCGATCATGTTGAAATGAGGATGCAAATTGGTGAATGTGCTGAATCGGTGGTCCTCACGGAAGCAAGTCAAAGACATCGTGAATCCTTGAAAGAGAGCACAAATGACAACTTGTGGGTTCATAATGTACCTATCCTCACGGAGATGAGGCTCTCCACATGTTTTGAGTACCGAAGATATCACTAAGGGAGCTTGGGCTTACCTCGTTACCAATCTGGTTTGCGGCATCCGTTGCTGTACAGTATCTGGCTGCCTTTTGGGTGTTGTCCGATAGAGACAGAGTGCTATTTCTTGAATGGTCTCTCACAGTGTGCTGTTGAAGTTGGATGCACATTCTACGAAAGCAATCCTGCGAAACTAAGCATCACTCTCTGATTTAGATGAACTTTGCTGGAAACAAACTGTTGGTTGGAAATTTCGTTTTCTATGCCGCTGTAGCAACTGGCAATTGAAGTGAGAACTCTTGTGACAAACAACTGTACTTCAGTCAATCGGGCTCAAAATTGGTGGGCTTTGTACCCACGTACGTAGGTACAAGACAGCTCTGTAACCTTCTTACCAACACTCTACCTCTTTTCTACCCTCGCTCTTCTGTTCTCAAGCAGCTGTTAGGTGTACGGTCATGCCGACACTGGCGGGATCCGAGCTGTTATTCAAAGTCTGTACATATCCAGTTTTCACAAATCGTCTTCCACAGGCTTGGATTGATTTGGTTGACCTCTTGCGATGCTGTCTGAGTTGCTGTTCGCCTATCATTAAACGGCTATTTACTGTATAATTACAAGCCTTCAACTAAGGGAACAAATCGGTTTGGAATGAATATTACCACCTGCAGAAACCAATTGGATCACTGGATAAATTACAGCACTCGCAAAAATCACTCACGAATACAAGAAAATCACCCAAATTTCGAGGAGGGCGGAAACGACAAGAGCTGAAAAATACAGGAAAACGATGAGAATAACAGCATGCAGCTGACTTTCACAGAAAGCGAGTGAGAATTACAGAACACGCAGTAATTCTATACTATAATGGCCCAGAAATATAGTTCCAGAAATAAGACAACGTTTAAGGAATCTTATTGGCTACCATAATTTCACTTCATCTTGATTGGCTGGAATCTCGTCGACGGCAGTGTTCAGAAATAGGACAGCTCCGGATGATGTGATTGGCAAACACAAAATTAATCTTAATTTCTATTGGATGACATCAAAGTGGGTGACGGACACATTAACGGGTTCTATCCCGTATCTGCACGAGGCATGTGCATGTTGGACCTCAGTGTGCATCTAGATATTAACGACATCATGCCTTTCGCATACATCTGGTGCTCTCATGATTCCTGAGTGCGTGGTAGAGCAGGCTGAGGATTTTTCCTCGATGGGCAAAAGACCCACAAGAATCAGGAAGAGCGCTGTCAAGTGTGCTTCGACAGGCGTAACCCACACAAGATATGCTACCAGATCTTCAAGTGCAAGCCCAAAACCTGCAACATGGCATGCAGTGATCGAGAGTGCGAATGCACATGAAGATATTGAGCTGTAGCGAACAAGGGGAAGGACAGGCCAGCAACGTGTATCGTATATCAACATGGAGAGCATTACATCCAACTGCGGGCACCCCCGCGGCCAGAACTCAACCTTCTCATGGAGAGGGCCATCCGCAACGCACTCATGGAACGAGCAAAGCCGAACGCTATACTCAACCGCTTGATCAGCTACCACCGGAAAGGGCCCATGGACTACTTCGAAAAGTTCAAAACCTCTGCAGCTACTATAGGAAGAATAAACTGAACGAGACGGCCTTTGTAGACGACATCGGTCGTTGATCCAGTCTCACCGCTACAGAAGCGGTCTAGACGACAACAAGGCTTTTGTCTTCGGCTTTACCACGGACGCAAGTGATCAGCTATGCCTCGGAACGAGCAGTGAGAGAGAACCAGTGGTAGTTCAATTTTCCACTGCGACAATAGTCCGTCGACTACGTTATGCTGCTACCAACGTGCTCCATATCGATGCAACCTACAAGACCAGCACCTCGAGCTTTCCGCTTTTTGTGATCGGTGTGTCCGATATGGCGCGTCATTTTCTTCCCGCAGGCATTTTCTTGACATCTGGCTGCAAGACAAACCAATACAAGTCCGCCATATCCGCGCTGCTCGTATATACACGACAATCACAGCCGAGGCGCCGACGCTTCGCATTGTCATGGGCGACGCAGACGTCGCTCAATGGAGTGCGATCGATGAAGTGGTGGCAGAGGAGCTTAATGAAAACCGGCCTCTCGAATTCCTTAGATGGCCAACTTGCGCAAGTACACGGATGGAATGGATCCTGCGATCAAGAAGGTCGTCTACAGACATATCTACAGGATACACTACACGAGGACAGCCAGAGACGTCGCGACGAGCACAAACGACGTCGAGGCATGCTGGGCGGCGACTCCAGGTTCGAGACCTTCATCACCAAGTTCTCCGATCAATTGTTGTCAGGGCGGTTCACTCGATGGTACTGCACAGCGCCGCCTCCTGGGTTCGCCAAAACGAACAATCCATGTGAGCAGTTCAATCGTGAGTTCATACGGGACTACACGAAGGGGTTTGCGCTGCCAGTAAGCACGCTGTTTCAAGCGCTGCTGAACGCAGCTCGCGAAAAGTCAGTGAAGATGTTGCCGTTCGATATAGATCCGGAGCCTGCAGCTGGCCAAACGTCATGCTACAAGCGCCTTCGTGACGCCATGTGCCTTACCGTTTCTCCCTTTCAACGTGCTACCACCTCGTTCATGCTATCTGGCCGCCAGGGTACAACCCACACGTTTCGTGTTGTGCAACGTGGGTTTCGTTGCGATTCTTCCATCACTGCGCGTTACGGGCGTGGCATCACCGAGGACGGCACTCATGGTGACGGAGGCAGCAGTTCTCATGCGGCGAATGTAGAGGAAAGTCTTGCCGAGGAGGACGCATCGTACGAGTCGGACACAGCGGAGGAGGAGATCGAAGTGGCGGGCAGCCCATGTTTGGGTGGACTGTCGACGTGAACGTCGGCACGTGAGGATGTCGCACATGGATCGAGCACGCATACTGTATGCACTTGATCGCATGTCGGGTTGGTCTTCGGCTTCCGGTCGTTGGCTTGAAGCCTCCACGAACGGTTTCGTGACGAATAAAAACAAAAACACTTGCAGAGAGCGAGGTCGATCAACGCCTGACCAACGCCTGTAGGGCCAGCCCTGTCTTTCGGTTAGTAACAATCGCCAGGTCACGCCGGATCATTCTTCGAGTAGGTACGGCGGCAAGAGGTGGAGGCTTCACTTCGAATTCACGATTCATCTCATGCATTAACTGTTTACATATCAACACCGACCAGCTCGCATTCGTGCATTGTGCCAGCGGCTGCTCCACTCAATGGTGCCGTACGCGTTTCATCATGATTCGCTCGCTGAGTGGCTGCGTCGCGCTCTAGTTATGCGAGTTCTTGGCCACTGCGGGTCGCACGACCCTCTACTACCGTCGGTTCATACAAGACTGTGGGAGAAAGGTGAGACCGTTGACATTGATGCTGCGAAAGGGCGCCGAGTGGTATTAGAAGCACGACCTGGAAGACGCATTTGTGTCAGTGAAGCGGGAGTTAAGTGAACGACCTCTACTGCGTTACCCGGTCATCGCGCAGGACTACGTACTAGCAACCGACGCATCGATAGCTGGCCTGGGTGCCGTGCTAATGCAGACAAACTGATGGCGCGCTACAACCAGTGGCATAGGCGAGCAAGACGACTAATGAGGCCGAAGCCAAGTACCCGATAACTGAATTGGAGTGTAATGCAGTTGTGTGGCCGTGAAACTGTTCCGCCCTTATTTGTACGGTCGACGATTTACTGTGATTACTGACCACTCTGAAGGGGCCGATGACAGCCAAGCAGTTGGCTGGTCGCTACACTAATAGGCGATCACGTTGCAGGACTATAACTTCGAGATTGTGCACACGCCAGGCAAAATCAATTCGGTGCCCGTCGCGCTGTCCAGGGGGACTGAGAAACGAGTTGACAAGAGACGTATCGTGACAGCGATCACGATCGCACTGAGAAAGGCGGACGATAATGACAAGTTGACAGGAGACGTGGTGATCGTCATGCAGCTTACCGAGACGCTGCAAGTGACTGAAGAAGAGGTAAAAGAAAAAACAAGCAAGGTGTTCTATGGTAAAAGAACTGTTGCGACACGGATGCCACGATGGAGACGAGGTCGCGGTACGCGATGGAACTATTATGATCAGGAAGCCAAGTGACTGGAAAGTAGTCGTTCCGCCAGTACCGTGGAAAAAGGTGCTTGAGGAAGCACATGGAAGTACCTGGTCGGGCATTTGAAAGGACCGCAGACAGCGGAGAAGATCGCTCGAGCCGGTCGATGACCGAATCTGAAGCGTGATGTACGTGAGTGGGTTAATACTTGCAGAGATTGCGGTAGCTGTAAGGTGCCGCCGCCGAGAATCGCGCCACCGATCGGAGTTGGAACGTTGGGAGACCGTTGGGCTATTGATATCGCTGGGCTGTTGCCAATATATCTCACAGTGGAAATGAGTACGTGATAGCCGCAGTCGAGTACGTGTCTCGCTACGTGGTAGCGTGAGCAGTGAAACGCCACGACGCCGTAACCGTGGCGCGTTTCTTAGGCGAAGGCGTGGTCATGAAATATGGGCCATTCAGAGAGCCACTATCGGACAATGCAACTGAGTTTGTCAGTGAAACGCTGCAGCAATTAGCAAAGATGTTGCAAGTAACGCAGAGCCACACACCAAGCATGATGGGTCCTATCGAGAGGTTCAACAAGATGTGGAAGGACATAGTAGCGATGTAAGCAGAGTCACAGCAGTGAGAGTAGGACGAGTGGCTGTCAGCCGCCACGCATGCGTATAATGCGTCAGTACAGACGTTAACCTGAATGGAGCCGAGCCGTTTGATGTACGGCCAAGTCTTGCTATCACTTAGGTTGTTGCTACGCCCACAGCTAAAGAGAGTATCCGGTCGTTGCCGGTATAGCACGCACGACTGATGAGAGCGATGGAGAAGGCACGATCAGCACCTAGAGAGTCATTGGAACGAGCACAGAAGCGCCAAGCTGCGTAATACGATCGGAAGAGAGCACGAGATAGTGGGTCATTCCTAGCAGGAGATCAAGTATGGTGCTGCAAGCCGAGCCAGGGACAGTATTTCAAAGTTCCGTCACCCACGTGATTGTGAAAAATGTCGGATTTGACAATGTGCGAGTCCGTGAGTTGGAAGGTGGACGAGAATATGTGTGCCATGTATCGTGGTTGACGAGTTACAAGCCAAGCAAACGTGTGAGAAAGGAACTGATTCGCGAGTGGGCACTGAATGACAGATTTGATGACGAACTGAGATACGACGGACGTCGAGGCGACATGACTTGTCAGGATGAGCGACCACTAATATCCCAGGACGACAATTATTGTGAGAGGAACCGAGATGAACCGCCGGAAGACGGACGGCAAGAGCATGTGCATGACCGGCCGAGGCCGCTGCTGCTGAACGAGAAGTTGATAGGCCAGATGCCACGCGCAAGATGAACGCGCCATGGATGTAGACGATGAGCTGCCACATGAACGTGAGCAAGCTGGTGAACGGCAGCAAAATTATGAAGAGCCGTAGGCTGACGCCTTGATCGACAGTATGGACTGGCCAGTGGGCCTGATAAGTACTGCGTCGTCGATTATGCGAATGCCGTCAGGCGCGACGTTCGTTGAGACGCGCAGGAGGCGCAGTCGAGTTGCAAATCGAGATTATGTGCCGGTCTGGCGAGTTCGATGGAGTAGCCTTGTGGCTGGACTTCCGGCAGTACGAGCAGTTATGGGGTATGAGTACTGAGGTAACCCCACCCGAGGAAGATGAAACGCAGTGAGTGCGAGTGAGGACTGATGTCCATTGACCGACACAAGACATTCGGTGAGCCGTGTATCCAGATTGGCAAAAGACATGTGGTGAGCCATGATGATGAGGACTGATGTCCGACTGGCCGGCAAAACACATTTGATGAGCCATGATCGTGAGGTGTGAGGACTGATGTCCATTGACCGGCAAAAGATATTGGTGAGCCGTGTAAGGAAGCCGACGCTCTGCAGGGCCGAGGGTTGTGACCCATGTGCGCATGGATGAGGCGACAGTGAGCTGTCTGCCGCCCTGGAGGGACAGGTTATCCTCCAGGAAGACCAGTGCGGTGTATAACTGACGGTGGGTGTGAGCTCGGCGACCTGTGCGGTGTATAACTGGCAGTGTGCGTGAGCCGAAAGCTCTGACAGGTCGGAGGTGGGGAGATCGATTCGTTGCCGTGGGACGCCACGTGTGTGATGATGAGGTGCCAGCCACAGCTCGAGGTCGTGCCACAGGTATGTATGGAGGTAATGTATACGTGTATGAGTGACGGACGATAGCGCAACGAGGGGTTTTGGGCTGGTGCTTTCCCCTCGTCAACAGCGATTTATCCCACGTGGTTTCGAGTGTGCGGCGCTCCGCAAGATGATCCGACGCCACGAGACACGCAAACTACCAGGACGAGGGCGTTCCTGGAACTGTGGAGGGCGAGTAACAGTCGCGCATCCCGGAGCGTACCCAGCACGGCTGTTACCGGTACGTGTACCGGTATATGAGCCGATGGCATTCCACGAACGTGCGGCTTCAGTGAGGGAGAGGTCCAGTTAAAGAACGACAGAAAGCCGCAAATAGTGCTGCAGTTTGGAATAAGGAGCGTACAGCGAACGTAACCATTAATAGACGGTGGTTAGCGCGTTCGACTGTACGAGAGTTGCGCGTATATATTGGATTACTTTCTCGTAGGTCTGGTCCGGGGTGGCACTACTAATGTCACCGCTAGCTAATGCCACTATCTAGTGCCGTTTCGGTGTTTTATTGTAACAAAAGAGTTACTGCAGGCGCAGGAAGTGGAAAGCCTCGACTTTCCTCTTCCTGAATCCCAATTTTGCATTCCATGGACTCGAGTTTGGTTCTCTCTTACGCCACTGCTCCGCTAGTGTGTAATATTATGACTACAACCTGAGTTGAACGTGAATGTGGTTCTCGAGATGAGTGGACACCACATCTTAATTCGGTTCCAACGACCAATCGTGTCGACATCACAAACAGAACGCTGATCTATCATTGCTGCACATATAGTTCCACCACAGGTAGAATTTCTCCGTGGTAATAGCTGAAGCCAGAATTCACAGTACCATTACTGACGACAAACCATGTAGATGGACGGCAGCACATCATCACTTGCTTAGAATTGGGACAAAAGGCTCATCCTTTAGAACGCAATTGCATCATAAATCAGGAAAACTTGCGCTAGTTCCAGAGACTGCCAGTCCTACAGCACTCCATAAATTGTGGCACATTACTGAAAACAGAACTCTCGAAGCGCGCTCTATGGTGCTACTGAATTTATATTTCAGGGCCACATCACCTGAGTCATGGGTTAAGAAAGTGTATCCACAACACAAAGAAAACGTTTCGCTCCTCACAGGATCCCTGATTTCTGTTTCATACTTAAAGGGGCTCTGTACTTACGAAACCCCATTGGCAGGACTTAAAGAATCGAAGTCTGTCAGTCATCAATTCGAGTCCAAGCCATGATGCCGAATCCAACGGAGATCGACGATGAAGGGGGGTCGACCACCGCTGTGCCAGCCACAATCAGGCTTCGCTATATGCGTTTAGCAGCCATAGTCGGAGCCTTCACGATCTTTTTTGGTGGCGATCATGACGCCGTTCTCCAAAGAAGGCGTCACTCTTGATTATTTTCTCTCCACCACGAAAAGTAAGGACGAACAAGTAAAATTCCGCGACGACTACAACTCCAAGGTAAGTAATGTCGTGGCGTTGTTCGGCCAACCGATCGAATTGGCACTTGGGGCTATCCTGCCAGTCTGTTTCCTGTCGCTCGCCCCAGCCCGTCATCTCCAGACTGAACCAGCATTGGTGTCCGTGCTAGCGTTCATGGGAATCGAAATGGGTGTCAAGTACTTGATTGACAATGGCATTCAAGCTGTCAACGTGCAAATTGTGGCCGAGCCGGTCCGTTCGATCATCAACGCAAGCGATATGAAGATCAATACTGCTGCCTTGGAAGCCATGCTGCAAATACGACCAACGTATCGCAACTCGTACCAGAAGAGGATTTAAAATTCATGACCAACTCTGTCTTACGCAGTGTATTGGCTTCCATTGTGTTGAAGACAGCTCCGGTTTGCAAGCGCAGCAACAATGGCACGTCTGATACGTCGCAATTTGCGACTGGATTAGTGCAAAGCTATGGGTTTCCAGTTCGCTCATGGCAGAGTATGATGCTCCCAACCAATGAATTTGCCTACCCATATTCATATCAAGTGAACAATTCCAGTGGATTTTCAGATACAGACCTACCGATGGACGTGGGCACGGCCTCGAACTTGTTCATCCACGCGATTCACGTATCTCGGTTCTTCTTTCGCTGGTTTGACGACGATAGTTTGCCATTCAACATTTCAGGACTGATTCAGCAAAGCGAGAAACCCGAAATTGTTTAATCTATTGCGCAGATACAGTCCGTGCGAGCTGTCGAGATGTTAAACCTGCTTCCACCAGCCTCCAGCGGCGAGAACGACATCAAGTGGTTCCTCAGCGCTGCTTAAGATCTCTTTAAGAAGTCGCTGGTTTCTGAAGTGAATATCTCTCAAGATGAATCCACAATGGAGTTTATGCATGGGGATATCAACGATGACGGAAACATCACATACGACGGTGTGACGTTTGAAGTTCCATTGCGTCACAACTTTTTTACAGGAAACTCATTTATGACAATGATTCAGACGTTTTGGTTGAAGACGAAGAGGCCACAGCGTATTATACCAATGTCTCGAATGCTGGTTTGGTGGATGATATTTACTACGATTTAGATATGTCGGCTGATTGCGGGCCAAATCCAGGGCTGTGCGTCATGTCGAGAGTGCAAGAGTATGACTGCTACGGGGCCGAGTATCAGCCAGATCCTCAAATTAGGGCAACTGCGATTTGTCTGATGACAATGGCACCGAAGACTTTCAGATCGACTACAGCTACTACTCAGCTGCTGGAAATCTGTCCGCCGCTTCTCTCGATGCCACGTGGGCTTGCAAGAACCAGTCGTCAACGTCCATGTATATCGTGAGTCTCGGAAGTCGAATTGTTGGTGACGCCATACGCCAGTCCAGCACCGGACGCGACGGTGACCCCTCTTAACAAGAACCGGTCAACGATTGTCAATCCTCGGAAGATTTACTCGTTGACCGTCGTGAGACTGGGCTGGGGGATCAAAAACTTCGAAAGCGATTTCAACGCGACTTGTTAGAACGGGAAAGGCAAGCGCCGAGGCTTGCAGTATCTTATGGATCTCCCTGTTAATGGACTTTTCAGCAATTCTACCAATTCGTCGTACACGAAGCATTTGCTAGTTGGTGAAGATGCTATCCCTGTCAGCGACCTCAGTCCCTTCGCGTATGACGATACTGAGAATGGCGATACATATGCTGGTTCCGATATGGCTGCGCGCTGGATTTCGCTAATGACTCTGGCAACTCCTGCTGAAGATACAAAGTATTCCCAAAAAGGAGATGTAGTGCTTTGGTACAACTCCAAAAACTACGACTGGAACTCTAGAGTTCGGAAAGATCACAATTGCTCCGATTCCGCTCAGGACTTTTTGAACCACGTTGTAAACAATCACTACTATATGGACCATGGATTACAAGCATCCTACACCGCGGGCATGTATTTTCTTTTCCAGAATGCGGTTGAACGGGACGAAATGTTCAAAGGTGTTTCGCGTTCACGTTGATCGTGGTGTTTCCACGTTCTCGTAGTTCGCCACCTCGGCTGAGTGCTATGTTGTGTGACCTGAATCGAATTTGTACCTGGCTCCGCGTTCGCGCTCAGTGGCACCGATAGTGACATCCCCATGGCCTCATGATGAAGCCACAAACCGTTAATGCGGAACTGCTAAAATGTGTCGCTGCCTTCTTCTACGTCATCGTGTTGAATGCGTCGAACAGGAAGCATCGGCGGATACTTGGAATCGTTCAGCATAATGTCAGCCACCATGTCTGTTGTCATGTCATTCGGATCTTGAGCAGAGAGCGTCGTCCGCAACGAGATACGATTGCTACTAGAAAGCACCGAGCAATATGAGCGCGACGCCACAGAATGTGATGACCAGAATCTTAGTCGGGATCGCGACAGCGAGATCTAGAAACTGCTTGTTGCCATCGAAATCCAGCGTCTGCCCTTGACCATCACTTGTCACGTTTTCTAAGTCTCGAGCGACTCCGTTCTGGAAGATGAATAGCATCGCTGCTGTGTGCGAGGTCTGTAGTCCGTCTCAATGAAGAAGTGGTTGTTCACGATTTGGTTCAAGTGATCTTTCGCCATCTTGGAGCAGAAATCTCCGCTTCGGATTGCTGTCGAATCGAGAGTGCTGTTGGGAAAATTAGTTAATAGAAGAACGTCACCCTTGACCATGTACTCGCGGTCTTCGCTGGGGCGAGCGAGTGCCATCAACGACACCCATCGCGCCCCTTAATCAACTCCGCTGTACGAATTCCCTCTTTCTGTGTTGTTGTAAGCGTACGAATTGAGTCTGTCAACTTGAATGTTGTCCTCGTCTACGATGATGTACTCGCTGAAGTCATCGGATTCGTTGGTAAAAGCTTGGTCTGCTGGGATGTCAAGGAGATATCTGGATCCTGGACTGCCGTTTGTATCGTCTTCACATGTTGCGTTGAAATCAGCAGCGATGCCCAGAAGGTCGAATTCGACACGACTAACCGTCAGAGAATAAACCTTGCGAGGGTTTACAGTGGTGGCGCGTTTGTGATCAAAAGGAGTGATGTGGGTATCCGGTGCTGGGCGCTCGTACATGTCGTCTCCTCGAATGCGGCAACCGAGACTCATGATCCAAAGCACCGACTTCGATAGTTCTGAACAAGCCCAAAACGCGTCAATAGTCGTATTCGAATCCACGGCATTCCTGATGGCGTCGGCATAGTTGATGCGAAACTCTTCAGTGCCATTATCGTTTAAACAGAGTCCTGGAGCGTTGACTTGAGCTTCTGGGCGGTACTCATTGCCGTTGAAGTCGGACTCAGGCTGTGGCATGGCGCACATGCCAGGATTTGGGCCACAGCCCACTGCCAGGTCTAAATCGTAGTAAACCGTGTCCCCAATAGTGTTGTCGATGTTCTCAATGCAGGTATAATTGGCTGTGGCTTCTGTGTCATCAACCAAGTCGAGTGTCATCTTCTGACAGAATCAGATTTCGGTAGAAGAAATTCTTGCGTAGAGGGAACTCAAACGTGATCGCGTCAAAGTAAATGTTGTCCCAGATGTTTTTCGAAACTCCATCGTGGCTTCATCCCGAGAGATATTGACTGCTCCACCAAGCGAGGCTTTGTACAGTTCCGAAGCAGCGGTCAGGAAATGCGCGATCGCAATATTTTCGTCTTCTTCCTCGGGTGGTAGCACTAGATTCAAAAGCTCGGCGAGTGGAATCGTTTGGGTCGTGTCATTGACTGACTCCACACTGATGTCTTCGGACTGCAGCTTGTCTTGGATCAATCGTGTTATTAAGCTAACGGAAAAATACCGCGATACATGGATTGCATGGATCGCGAGCTCAGCAGCTCTGCCGATTTTCATCGGCAAGGTCGTGCTGATATTCGAGTACTCGTCCTCATCAAACAACGACGATACACTAATGTATTCATCTGATGGAATTATCATGATCTGCCACAATACCATTGGAAATCCGAAGCTCTGAACCAAGCCAATGGCGAAATCCGAGGTGTTGTTGACCTCAACGGCTGACCACACAGTCGGACTTCTCAGTACGATCGGGGCGACGACATTGAGAAGCATAGTATTGGTCAGGAAATTTACTTCCAGGTCGATTCCTGGGGCCTTCCGGAGTCGCTTTCTGTGCCACTTCCAGAGTCGCTTCCTGAGCCACTTTCCGATTCGCTTTCTGTGGGTCCTCTTCGCGATACGCTCCGAAATCGGATTTGAGACATTCGTCGTGATCACAAACAAATTTTCAAGTACACAACAAAGGCCTCGACTTGTTGCAGTGTGATCTGTACATTTACAGCGTTGAATCCGTTGTTGATGAGGTATTGGATCAAACAAGCGTGTTCCCCAAAAAGAATACCACAGAGATAAACGCGCGGTTGGTCTGGACGTGATGTTTAGAGGATATGGCCAAGTAAATGACGGCCAACATCGTACCCAAAATCCAGTCGGACGGCGTGACAAAGACCGAGACGACGTACTGGACTACGAGTTGTAGTGGTCGCGCATGACCTCATGCTCCGATTCCGTGTAGTCAGACGAAAGGAGCTTGCTCATGGTGACGCCTCTGCCGTAAAAAAAGGAGCCATGAGCAAGACGACGATCCCGGCAAACGATTCAGAAATCAAGGCCAGACGCGAGAGACGCAAGTCGACTGTGACTGGAATGGCTGGTATTTAATTTGGCGACTGTTCTTGTGCACTCGATGTCATGGGAACTGGACTCTGAACCTGTCAATGACGCAGCAGATTATGAAGTGATTGGCCATGGAGTGAGCAGGATAAACGGGTTTTGGAGTGTGTATCGTGGTATCTGCTGGCTTGTGTAGGCACTCTATTCGTACGGAATGATGAGATACCACTGCCGCGCAATGCACAGCACAACTGCCTACAAGGAAAATGATTCTCGATAGTGGTATCACGTGCCAACATTCAACTAGTACTGTGCCTCATTCTGATTCAATGACCGATTATCAGTGCAAGAACACCACGTTGGGCAACTGCGTCTATTCTGTAGAGATGGGCATTTTTGATGAGGCGTTGCTGGACGACACAAGGGGTTCTCTGAATGCAAACATTATGATGATGGCCGATTACCGGAGTGATTCTCGTAGTGTCTGGGAGGATTATCCCTCCAGATCAGGTTCTGGAGGGAAAAACCTCTATTTCGACCAGATTCAGCCTCACAGATTCGAGATTTACGAGACCCTCTCGCAAAGCTAGAGTGGTTTACAGAAGCAGAGTAATAGGTTCGTTGTCTGGTTCTAGCCCCAAACGCACACGCTCCGTTGCTGCGCTCGTTGGTCGTGTAGACGGTCGTTCTTTTCACTCTCACTGCGTCCTCCGTCAACTCTGACGAGATGGCTTACGCTCTCAAGTTCGCTCTCCCCCCCTCCGTTCTATAACAACAACAGCATAATCATCAGTGGTTGCGGTGTGCCATGCTCATTGAGTTCACCAAGTCACACTCCACGCACACACACGTGCGGTCTGCCTAGGGTTCAGCCGGCTGGCCTGGCCTCATTCGCTCTCGACCACCTCCTACTACCGTCAAGGGCACGCTACGGCACGTACGAACCGACAATTCGGTCTCCGTCGCACTGCTTTCGCAGTTGCCGGAGTCGTCGTGCGTCTGGTATCGCCAACACCGCCGACCCTCGGCCGAGTCTCATACTCGCGAACGTCGGCCTGGAAAACCCAGCCTCGCTCCCCGCGCGGTGACATTGGTCGGCTGCGATCCTCCCGCTCCACCAGGCCTGCAGCTTGGCGGCTACACGGTGGGTCACACTTGGCCCAGAGCTTCAGACACACTCATACACAGTCACACATCACACTTGCCATCATCAACTTACGAGATCCGCTCTTGCCGGTAAAATCTCGAGTGAGCGCCTACGCTAGCGCTGATCTTGGGTGGCGACAGCTGCCACGGCCGGTACCTACTCAGCTCCTCCTCATAATTCTACTACTCGTGCGCATGTTCTCCTTCACGAGGCCTCCGGGCCTCTCATTTAGTAAACGGGATCGCAGGCCCCCTTCTTCTTTCTTTGCTATTGTTCTTTGCTGTTGCTCTTTGCTGTTGCTCTTAAGGCGCTCTCCAGCACCGTTGGCCCCTATGTTGCTCGGCGAGCCTCGTTCGGCTCGTCTCCACGAGTCGACTCCAAGTTGACTTCATGCTTGACTTCTCTGGTCTCGTATCACGTCCTTGTCCATCCGCAGCCGACACCGCACCACCGCGATCGTCGCTGATCGGCTATGGAATGGGATTTCCAATCCATTTCTCCAGGGTTGGCCAATTTCCCTCCCAAAGGCCGTTCTCTGTCCAACCTGATCGTTGTTTCCCTTTACGCCGAATGCCTTTTAGACTCTACGGAATCGCTCCACCATATAATCTTAGTTCACGAAGATACCGTAGACAAACCCCACAAACTCCTGGTAATAATCCACAAAGAATAAGAGAAATCCACAAAACAGCGTCTCCGCCCACAAAACATTCGACAAACGCGAATCCGGAATCAGCAAATAGTTACTAGTATTTCTTACCCTACCATTTAATTCAGTAGGAGTAATTTCCAACATTTATCGAATGTCATTTTGTACCCACACTGGGCCAATGGAGATGGGATAGTAAATATGCTGGGCATCGCTAGAACATGCTCCCACGACATACTGATCCTTAGCTTCTACATTACTACACCTATTCATGACACACCAACAAAATCAAGAGTTAGGAAATAGAATCATTTACTAATTTCATCAATACATTTCGCATCATCTCTCTTCGAGGCAATTTAATACGATTGCCATTAAAATAACAGTCGAGTAGCCACCAAATCTTCTTTCCTACGAGTCTGTTTGCTGAAACTGTGCTTGCGTTCTTTATCACCGCCATTTTACCGAACCAGGAACAGATAATTGAAGCCGCGGTGACAAGGTATACGATGCCAATACCAACAAATGATAGAGTCGATCGACTAGAACGGCTCGAGTCCAATGACTACGTGCGAAAGCGGCGATGGCGGAAGCAGCGCAGGCGGCCACCAAAGCCACAAAGCAATCGGAACGCTCGAAAGCTCGGGTCGAAAGACTCCAGGCGGGGAACAAGCACCGCCAGCGCTGAGAGGAAACCAGCTCTAGACCCACTGCCCTCGAAAATGGGTGATCTGTCCAGCCCTCGGACGTCTCATCGTGAAGTGTAATAAAGTGGATGATTAAGAGATGTCCCATTGAGGCTTTGCCGTGGATCTGGGACAGAGGCGCTGCTGGTGTTTTCTGACGGGGTCAGATCCGGATTCTCAGATATGTGTGAAGCCAGCTTGATGCCACATCTCATCATCTACGATAACTAGCGAGCTAGACGGACCGATCTGTGATGGATCTGAACGATAGATCTCCGGACGTAGGAGATTCCAATTTGAAGACAAGACATGCCGGTCTGCAGATTTGCAATTTAACGAGCAGAGTACAGATCCCGGATATGGGTCGACGCGGTCTGAATATTAGGACTCTGGATCTGAAATCAAGATCCGAATACGCCATCTCTGCCGCCAAAATCCCAGCACAGACCCAGTTCTGGGATCTGTGACATGGATCCGATGACTAGTTCCGAGTCCTCGAATCTATGACCAGAATATATAGTCCAGATCCAGGTCACCGCATCTGCCACGTGATCCAGAGCCCAGATCCAGATACCGATACCAGTATCTGCTACTTGGACTCACAGCCTACATCCACATTCAAAGATCTGCCACCTAGATCCGAGCCTAATAGGTATCGAGGTCCGCGACGTAGATCCAGAGCCTCATTGGATACAAGTCTCCGCATTTGTGACATAGATCCAGTTTCTAAAGCCTAAATCCAGATCCTTCGATCTGCTGCATGGGTCCAGAACCCAGATCCAGATGCCCGAATCTGTACCTTGTATCCGAAGCCCAGATCCAGATCCCCGAACCCGAAGCTCAGCTTCAGGTCTCGGGATCTACCAAAAAATCCAGATACCAGAGACCAGATCCAGATTCCTTGGATCCGAAGCCCAGACACGGCGTCCAGATCTAGATCTCCAAATCCAATAAATAATATTTGTAACCTGGAGCTGAGCCTAAGATCCAGGTCTCCGCGTCTGCGACGTGGATCCAGAGCCTAGATCTAGATATACTGATCGGCAGATGCCGTTGACTCTGAATCTGAAAACTGATTTTCCAGATCTGTGTGATCTGATAGTCTGATCCTCAGCCCCAGTTCTCAGCTCAAAGGCCATCGCTGTCATGGTCTCAAGGAAGGCACACATCCCGAAACGACTCCAACATACCCAGGAGGACTTCCTCCTGGTTGGGCCGGAGTAGGATCACCTCCGATCGTTCCAGGACACGTATTCCAGTCGGACCTTCGGCATACCTAGGGAGTATATTACGTCTCAGTCCCAGAGCCAGCGTGGGTTAACCAACACCCATCGCAGGTACACATGATGACCCTGCCCCAACATGCTCAGTCAAGTTGGTCTCCGCCTCCAGCCCCGATATTGTCCCAGCCTGGAGTAATTCACCAACCAGGCACGATGATCGGACAGATTGGCCCAACAAATAAGATGCAACCGGCTCTAGGGACAGGGGTGCACCCAGCTCAGACAGGACAAACTCGGACTCTTAGGTCCGCAAGAAAAAAGTTCATCCCTCGAGCCGAGAGACTTCCACCTTTGCCGCCGTCGCCCACGCCGGGAGAACGTTCGATCCAACGGTTGTATATTTTCAACCTGAGCTGGGACCAGACGAAAAAGCCATGATGCACGCCCTAACCATGAAATGGGCCACAGGCGACGTATACACTAGAATGCCTCCGAGATCGCCGAGTCCAAGATATGAGCCCTGTGAGATTGCCGCGTATGAATCCAAACAACATCACACCAGTCAACTCCTGGATAGGCCAAGATCCTGGTTGTCGAGATTGAAAGCCAACCTGTTGAGACCTCGAGGTCGGTCCACCACAGCTTGCTGGAGATCTCACCCTCGGTGCTAACCGCTAGCGTAGTGGCAGTCCTGATTCAAGAAGTGCTTTTCCAATCTGGATATTCTGTGAAAAATTTGTTATATGTATGGAGAAATGATCCGTTCCTGAATGTGAAGTTGACTGAAGAATTGCAAGAATATGCCACTAAAGTCATGGACAGTCTGTTTCATGACAATCCGGTTGGGGCATAGCAATCCTGGCTGTTACGAAGCTCCAACTGTTCGGTCCCAAGACTGGTCCACCTCCAATAAAACAGGAGCAGAATGAAACACCGGAATTGGCGTCAGATTTCGACTTTGTAGGTTTCTTACCGGGAGACATGTATGGGATCCGGGTTGGGTCGTCTCTGTAAAAACTTTGGACTTGAAGTTTGTATGACGAGATTGATGTATACAAATTCAAGTATAATTATGCTTGTATGTTGTAAAATACAACTAAGAGTTAAGAAAAAATCTAAAGTCGTATTGTACAACATTCGGACTGAAGGGGTTAAATATCTTACGGAAGGCACTCCCAGTATCTGCTAAGGAATATACAGTACTTGCAAGTACATTCGGTTTCAGATTACAGCAGTACTGCATACAGTATCAGCCATTGGGAAACATCTACACTGCCGACCGGAATATCAGACCCACCCACCAAAAACGCGATATCTCGACAACCACTGCTAATTTGAAACGCTGTTTGACTATGCAGTAGGTCTTTAGAGGGGCAAAAAGGTTTGTGCTACGGCAGCCGATATCAAGGTGTGAAACTAACCGTCCATACAAATTCCAAAAAGGCACCTGGCAGAAATTTAGAGCCACCCCAACACTCCGTGCCGCCGCAACAGGCAACTTCGCGGCGCGGCAGATCCACGACGACTAGTGTACGTACTGTGCGTAAGCTCATTTTGAATTGCGATTTCTTAGTCTATACTAAGATGGAGCGAACGATTGAGCTCAGTAAGGCGCACAAGGAGACTAGGATTGCATGAGCGAAGTGGTAGTTGGATTCGGAAAAATGGGACTGTGTCATTTTTCAGATGAAAAGAAGTTTAACCTTGACGGACCTGATGGATTTAAGTTCTATTGGCGAGATGAACGACACAACCCCAAGACCTGCGACAAGAGGCAGCTCGGCAGCGGTAGCGTCATGGTCTGGGGTGCCTTCTCCGTCAAGGGGAAGACTGCGCTTGTCGTCCTCTGTGGGCGACAGGCATCATCTAACTATGTATACACGGCTTCCGAATACGTACTCCCTTTCGATCACCTACACTACGGTACTGACTATCTGTTCCAACAAGATAACGCTTCAATCCACGTTTCTCGAGAGATCAGGGTTTTTTTCGAGGAATGGAGTATTCAGCTATTTGATTGGCCGGCGAGATCCCCCGATCTCAATTCGATCGAAAATGTGTGGTCCTATCTGTCCGCCAAGGTCTACGCTAACGGGAAGCAGTACCGACCACCGATCTCGCGACGGCGATCCAAAATCAATTCACCAGGACACACTCAACAAGCTTGTCGTGTCAATACCCAAGCGCTGCATCGAGGTCGAACGCCGTGCAAACAAGACACACTATTAGTGAACATTCTAGTAAATACACTCTGTTAATATAATAAAATGTATGGTCTTTGGTGGCTCTAAAGTTTGGCCAGGTACCTTTTTGGAAATTTGTATGGAAGGTTAGTCACACACACCTTGATATCGGCTGCCGTAGCACAACCCCTTTTTGCCCCTATAAAGGCCCACTACATAGTCGAACAGCGTTTCCAAATTCGCTGTGGTTGTCGAGATATCGCGTTTTTGGTGGGTGGCTCTAATATTCCGGCCGGCAGTGTAAGTACATAATAGTATTATGAAACATCTAAGTACATAATAATATTTGAAACATCTAAGTACATATTATATACAATACTTAGATGTTTCGCTATATGTACATGGTATGTACTTATATATGGAAATTCCTTTACAAAAACATCACCGAATATGTATACCTTATGTTTATGCGACAGCTTGTCTGGAGCCGCGCAGATCATACAGTAACATTCTTTCTAGGCGAACTCGTGGCAGAGCCAAATGCTTTTATCAGGGGTCGAAACGGGTTACATACCAGTTTTCTATTGACGACAACAACCTCAAAGGTGTGTATTTTTGAAAAGGGAACATCATCAACGTGAATGTAGCCAGTAAAACGCTTTCGCCTAGAGTTCGTGAGTGAGTAAGAGAATAACTCATTTCGTAGTGAAGACTTTGCAATAGCATCGCCACAATGCGAACATATTGATGATTTAACTGCCAAACAAAGTGAACGCTTGATAATGCATCGAAGTTGGTGGCATTGCGTGTGTTTCGTTCGTTATTGGTGATGAATCACCTTTTCATACTGTACATTCTGTAAATGAAACCCCCTAATGAGAATAGGTAAGAACTTATTGGCCATGAGCACTTCGTCAAACTGGATTTTTGCCTGTGCGATACGTGCGGATAGCCATTCACATTTTGTCCGTTATGTTCTCTCGTTACTACTGACTGGTCGAAGTTTGGTTTCTGCGAGCTGAACCCAAAGCGCACAGACTGGCCCCATTGGGTTCAGATCAGTGGCCCCTCTCACATTTTTTCCACTTTTTTCCTGTCACCTGAGAACTAATACATTATTGAATAAGTGGTATTAATTATAAGAGTCATGGACTATCTACTCTTAACCATTTTGGTTTTGGTTTATTTTGTAACCTCTATTTCTTGATGCCCTCCATATTTTTGGGTACTGTCAGATTTGATTTGTGGGGTATAGTCGGATGGAATGTACCTAACGAAATGATTTTTAACTATGTGGTCCCACAGCTCCTCACTTTAAATCATGAGTGGTCGCACGCACCACCGAGCAGCCCCAACCGACAGGTCACCCACATCTCAATCTGCGGCGCTGGAGTCATCAGTCTACACGAGAATGGAGTCCGACCGCCAGCTAATCCCGATCACCATCAAGCTGCGCAGACTGCGCTTCGCAATCGTGTCCGTCATCTTCTGCGCACTCTCGGCCTTCCTGCTTGTGTTGTTCTATGAGAGCGTCGTACTGCACTCGTTCCTGGCTTCGTCCAAGTCTGCGGACGAACAGGCCGTGCTACTGGACAACTACAACTCGTATGCGGCTATCGTGACGTCGGCCTTGGCGTCTCCAGTGAACTGGTACACCACCCTTGTGCTCCCAGTGACGTTCCTGAGCCTAGCGCCAGCATCTGTGATGCAAGTTAAGCCTTCTGTGGTGACCATGATTGTGACCATGGGGTTCTCATTCGGCATCAATTACTTCCTCACCAACTCCTTCGGCGGACTCTACGTCCAGTTCTCCGCTGTGACTGTCGTGCCGTATATCACAGCCAACGACCTCGCACTGGGTGCCGAATCCCTTGACAGCGTCATGGCCGACGCGACGGACGTGACAAACCTCATCTCGGAGCTGTCGAAGAACAATTCAATCGCCAACACTGCGCTTCGCAACGTCATCACGCCCATCGACTTCGATTGGAGCGCATTCTGCACAAGCGACACATCGTCCGAAGCAGCGCAGGTCGTCCAGAGCTACGGCTTCCCCATGAACTCGTGGCAGAGCCGAATGCTGTCATCAGCCATCGACGCGGACTCATACACTGTATCGCTCCGTGGCGATTCCGATGATCATGACTTTAGCTCCGCCAGGCTTCCCATGAACGCCAGTCTGGCTGCCAATGTGTTTGTGAATGCGGTGCACATGTCGCGTTACTTCTTCCGCTGGTTCGACAGTTCAAGCCTTCCGTTCAACATGACAGGCTTGATCAAGGCCAGTTACCAACCAGACAAAGCATCTACGATCCACTCTGTCGCAGCTAGCTCGCTTTTGAAGCTTCTGCCGACCGAACCGCAATCAGAACAGGCGCAGACAGAGTATTTTCTGGCAGCTGCGTTTTCTCAGTACAAGAACTCTCTCAATGGCGCGACGAATATCTCAAGGACTGAGAGCAACATGACGTTCTCGCATGTGGACATATCGGATGGAATATCGTTTGATGCAGTGACGCTGGAGATCCCTTTGATCAAGAGTTTCTATTATCGCAAGCTCATCCAGGAAGCTGGTGCGAGTGCTTTGAGTGAAGATACGTCGACGTCAGCATCCAACAACTCTGGGATTAACTACTATGACCTGGATCTAACGACAGACTGCGGGCCCAACGCCGGTCTCTGTGTCATGCCGGACGTACAGGAATACGACGTCGATGGAAACGAATACCAGCCCGAGCCTCAAGTGAAGGCCATCGCGGTGTGTTTAAATGACGACGGAACAGAGGATTTCCAGATCGACTATGAATATTATTCCACGAATGGGGCGACCAAGACAAACGTGTACTGGGCGTGTCCAAACCAGTCGCGAAACTCAATGTGGATCGTGAGTCTGGCAGTCCGAATCATCGGTGATGCCTTGTATGACAGTGCTGCGCCGGATGCTACGACTACCACGCTTGAGAACCATCGCGCCACGATTGAGAATCCAAGAAAGGTGTATGCGCTCACTGTTGGTCGTCTGCATTGGGAGTCGATTGATCTCGCCACAGAGTACAGTGCAGAGTGCTCTGAGGGCGAAGCCAAGTGTTTTGGCTTGCGATACATTCTCGAATCCAGCAACTCGACCGAGCAGCATCTCATTTTGGGCAACTCCAACACACCAGTTGAGCAACTTAATCCATATGCGTACAATTCAACCGAGACCAGCACGACAACAACCACGCGATGGGTTCCACTCTTGACGTTGGCGACTCTTCCATCGACTCACAACGAACGACTCGTGAAGGGCGATCTGCTCATGAGCTACAACTTTGAGTCGTACAACTGGTCCTCGACGACTCGTACGGAAGCTCAATGCTCTGCAGCCGCCGAAGATTACCTTAATCGCGTGGTGGAGAACCATTACTACTTGCAATCGGGACTGCAACCAGCGTACACGTCAGCAATGTTCTTCTTGTTCAAAAGTGGTGTCGTCAAAGATACTGTAGTCACAGACACCAACGCGCTTTCGCTGGCGTTCGATGGCAACGAGCAGTGGATTGATCTGACGATCGGGATTCCACCTATCAGTTTCCTGATCTCACTCGCAGGCGTCGGCGTGCTGTTCATCATGTCCCTTGTGGTCTTGGTTCAGTCCTGCTCGCGCGAGTATACGCAGAACGGTCTTCGTCACCCACAAGACCTGACTGCTGAGATGGTAGCGCAGATGATGTTTGACGATGTCAAGTACCCACCATTGTTCCTGGAGCGTAATCTCAAGAACGGAAACGCTGCCGACAAAAGCGACTCCATTGAAGCATTCAAGATCGACGCGCTGACAGTGCGTCACGCCGAAAAGGGCGACACGTTTGCGTTGCCAGTTGGGGAGCCGAAGGTATTGGACGCAGCGATCGCTGGCAAAGGCGGTCAAGACAACATTCATCTCCAAGATGACAGCAACTTACGCCATGTCTGATGAAATCAGCCTAACCCGCTGCAACCACACCATTTAAATAGTAACACAGAATCTTTGTAAGAACCTCAATCGACTGGTCCAGACAATCGGCTTGAACGTACAGCACTGCGTCTGCACATCGTGAGTACTGTAGCTGTCAGCACGTCAGATGAGCAGAGAGGAGGCATTCACTTCAGTGACAAGGGAACCTCACACTTGAGTACGTGGCCACTGGTTATCGCACGCAAGCGGTCATGACTTGGAGCAGCATGCACACAGTATCTATTGATGACGAGAGATCCCAGCTGCTGTGTCACAAACTACTGTAGCACTTCGTAGAGGGGTTTCGAGAAGTCGATTACTGAAAAAGATGACTTGATCCCGAAGGAGTAAGTTGTGGAATGAGATTTATTTCTTTAGTGCTTAAGGTGGATAGTCTAGAGAGTCACACGCTATATTTCTGTTTTGTGCGTGTCTATGTAGCAGACCAGCCCCATATTAAAGCTTAGACTTCAACTTTAGGCTCTAGAAGATTCTATAGAAAGAACTAGACCAATCTGGTTTGTTCTAGAATCCCCTCAGCGTGGCAACCCTAACCTCCTACTTGTGTAAGCATATGCATACTGGGAAAAAACTCGGTGAGGGTAAAACAACCCCAGTGACCTATTATGCAAAAATCACATGCACGTCATGCCCAGACCAAGGGCAAGAACCCAATGCTTGTTCTTCCCCAATGACTTAGTGAAGAGATCGGCTAGGTTTTTGTCCGACGCAACGCGCTTGAT